>VZRS01010088.1:116830-399588 GCA_013398055.1 Ifrita kowaldi | reverse complement strand
GGGCGCGGAGCGTCTCCATGGTCCTGAAACCGCGACCCCGGCCCCGTCCTGCCGCGGCGTCTGGGCTCCTGGGCAGGGACCACCGCACCCGAGAGATGCACCAGTCAGTGAGAACTGGAAAGGCATGAGGTTCCGGAATCACCCCAGGTGTGTGAGCCGCTTAAAGCCTGGCGACAGAATCCAGAGAGGCCCGGAGCTGCAGCTGCCGCTGTGTGTGCCTGCGGCAGGGCCCCGGCAGTTCAGGTTGAAGCATTCAGCAGCGAGGAGGGTGGTGATGCTGTTTGTGTTCCTCTGAAGGAACCGGAGCCTAGGCTTCATTTAAAGCCACGATGTATTGGCACCTTTCACTTCCATCCTCCTCAGCGTGTCCTTTTGCATCTTGGTGGAGGTACAGCATTGTGTTCATGTCTCCTATTTATCCTCATTCTTAAGAATATGTTTGCTGCTGCTCAGTCCTTTCTAGCCTGGACAAAAGTGGGGGTCTCCAGAGCTCCTTGAGTCTTACAGACCAGGAGATCCATATCACAGGACTTTGCATCTTACTTTTCTTACACTTTCTGTACACTGAGCACAAACAGACCAACATGCATGTGCATGCATTTGGGATTAGCAAACCCAGCCTCCAGGTAGTTTTTGTTCAAGGAGAGCAAGATCCTGAAGATTTAAAAAATATCTGACAGCTAGGTGGAAGTAATGCCAGAAGAGTCAGTAAGTGAGGGAGTGGTTACTTGTGAGCTGCTGAGAACACAGCAGAGTTAAAGCACAGCTCTCTGCCTTCCTGCCTTGTAAAAACATGCATTCTCTTTGTGCATGACATCTCTCAGATACAGCCTTTCACCTGGAACTGCACAGCCAAGTCTTCTGGACCTCATTGTCACACTTCTGGCTTTCTCTGGCCCCATCATTTGTTTCCTCAACTGCTGCTTTCACCATGTCATTTCAGGGAAGGCATCCCTCTCCCTGCCACTTTCTCTTCCCTCACCTGCCTGTGCAAGCAGCTCATTGTCCCTTCCAAGCCATCAACAGCCATGACTGCATGTTTGGGAGTCAATTTTTTTAAACATTTGGTCAGCCCACAGTCACAAACTTCATCATTCTCTTGCTGCATCCTCAACCAGGGACCTCCTGCTTTTCCCAGCCTGCCCCTTTCCCACGAGACATCATTTAAAGTCACTTAGTTGTATTCAGGTCTGTACTTGAGAAAGTTCTGTTTTTCCACATGCACCTACAAACTTGGAAAGAGCTATACCACAGATACACTGAGACCTCAGCCTGTTCAATACCATCTACTTACTCATTTTGCCTGTCTGCCTGGGCCCTATCTCTTGCTTCCTACCATATACATCAACTTTAAAATCCTCAGGGAGGACATAAACATTGTGGTCTGATGTTTGAATCACATCTATTCATAGCCTTGGTGGCAGAACAGGTTGTTTTAGTGCTACAGAGAAATACAATGTTTACCTTTGGCAAACATTTTTTTCTTATGTTCCTCATGAATATTTGGGTGGCAGTTCAGATCTGTGCTCTTGAGGCTTTCCTGCAGCTCAGAATCGTGGTTGACACGTGACACAGCAATGTTGCAAAAGCTCATGTCAGCTGCAGAAGTTCAGCAGGTCACGGGGACTTGCTAAGTCAACACTGCCAGGAGGCTCATGAGTGATATGGTTGAGTGAAGCAAGTGCTGCACTGCATTTTGTGGTTGCCAGTAGGTGCAGGAGGGTTTGTGTTTACATTAATCATGGTTCAGTTATCTGCTTTTTAAAACAGAGGTTTAATTCACTGCCTGGCCCCTCCGTATTCAAAAGCTCTCCCAGTCTTAGATTCATTTGGACTGCACAGTTCTCAGCAAAGATCCAGCTTGAACTGGGATCTGGTCTTCAACATGGACAGATAGCCAGGCTTTTTATGAAGGTGCATGGAAGGAAAGCAAGAGCCAGTGGTCATACATTGAACCAGAGAAGGTTCTGGCTCAATATATAAAGAGAGGAGAAAAGACAAATCTCTATGAGAACAATAAAGCCTTGGGGCAGGTTGCCCAGAGAGGAGGTGGTCATTAGGGTGTTTTCAAGACTCAACTGAACAAAGCCGTGAGCAACCCATCTAAACTCAGTGATGTTCCCACATTGGAAGCCTCTCATGGTCCCTTCCAACCTGAGCAATACTGTAACTTCTAAAAAATTGGGTGGTTGGCTAAGAGAGAGATTGAAAAACGACATCATCTTCAAGCATTTAAAGGAGAACAACAATATTCCACCCTTCTTGAACAGAAATGGGCTTCATTGTGGTAAGAAAGACATGGGTTAAACTTGAGGGGGATCTTTCTGTGTCAAGGATAGCAAAGTCCTGGGATGGGCTAATTGGGGAAGGGAAGAGACCTGCAACCACTGAGGTCTTTAAGACCTCCTCAGAAAAACTATTAGGAATGGCATAAGTATATTTGCCTGCCCTTTGCAGCGGGAAGAGACCAGCTGCTTCCTGGGCTCCACTAAGCTCTACTTTTCATCAGATCTGATGTATGCTACAAACAGTTTCCTATTCACAGATGTAAATAATGGGTCTTATTTAAGTTATTCTGTACAAAGATAAAAGCTTTTTTTTTCCTTAGCCATATCTAGATCCCTTCCAACATGAATTAACACAATCGGGAAAAAATATCTGATTGGCAATTTTCACTTGCTTTTTAAAATGATCTAAGTGGAGTTCTTTACCTTCTACTAATCTTCACTGAATTGGTTTTTGGAAAAAATAAAACAAATCATGATAAAATCTTTATATGTGAGCATCCTTGGTTTTGCTTGCAGAAACAAAGCAAAGTGCCAAGCCTGTGTAGCTACCAAACTCTGCCTTCACAGACAAAGCTGTTTGTCTTTCTGAGGCTGACCAGCAGTGACTGAATTCTAAATGGACTGAATAAAACAGAGCATCAGGTTTTGAGCAGTTTGATGGTTTTGTGGCAAGGTATTTTCCCTGATGACTGCTCAATGCCTTTTAAACATTAAATCTTTTCTCCCCCAAATCTTCATTCATCTAAAGAGAAACCAAAGGAAAATACTACTATTAGTGGAGCTACTTTTATGCCTGAGACGCTTTCACTGATAACTTATAAATAGGTAAAGATTTGGGTGGCAACATCCAAGCACAATGGCAATGACAGCTCTGCCAGAAGATCAGATTTATCTACTAAGAGTTGCAAGTCCCATTCAGGATTTCAGGGATTAGAGCTAGAGTCTGCATCTTTCAACAGAAAAATCATATGTTCTTGGTTCTTGGCTAGAAAAGTTATTTCTATGGGTAGGCTTGAGGTCTAAGTTCGTCATCTGGGTTGTGCTGGACAACCCAGACAATGAATTTATATCTCAAGTTTATGAAAAAACCCAACCCTTTTTCTTATTAATACACACGTCCTGTATGGAGCCAAAATTCATCCTCAGCTCAAGCTTTGAATGTGCTCTATGTTGATAGCAGGGCAACAGAACCAGAATATAAGCAATTTTATAAATAATATGAATGCATGATATAACTGCATGCCTTTCTTTCAAAACAGCAGAACTCTTCCAGTAAAGGTTCACCCTTAAAACATTTCCCTAAATATTGTAAAGGACCAAACCAAACCATCCCTTACAAAATAAAACAAAACCACTAAACAAAAACCACAAACCAACCAAAAAAATCCCAAACTAAATGACTAAATAAAAAAAGCACTACAGCAGCTCAGGATAGAGCATGTAACCAACACTGAGTAAAGCGAAACCTCATCTCAGCAGGATTTCTTTATCATTAAAGATTAAGACCTTAATTACCTATTTAGAAGACCTTATTAGTTATTGAGAAATTTAACCTTATGTAAACCTCTTACATGAAAAATATGGGTGAGCCAAGGAGTGTCAGTTACAATGCGGTTTCCCTTTGAATCATTAACAGCACAGACCTACCTGGACTTTGTCTTTGATATCCCCAAGAACTTTATCAGTTCCAGAACACATACCACAGCTAAATCCTATTCATGCTCCTTGTTACAAGCAGGTCAGAGGACAAGAGTGCTGCAACTGGGGCTTCTCTTTCACTTGTGTTAATAAAATAGCCAATGCTTGAGAGATTAAAGTAGCATTAAAATGGAGAGAAGGAAGAGAGGAGTAAAAATAATCACCCCTCTTGCCCAAATAATTTAAAGAGCATTAGCAAAACTTCCAATATTTTCTGTGGAGTTTTTAATTCTCCCTTGCCATGTGAGTGTTTCAAAGGCTGCAGTGATGATGGGGAAATAGAGTTATTGTCTGACCTGAAATTAAAAATGCTCAACATGACTCAAGATGAGTAAACTGGATGGTTAAAATATCCTCAGGCTGCAAGTATTACAGGTCCTGTTACAGTGATAATTAGAACAATAAGTAAAGAGAAACCACCAGGTTGAAGGGCTTTGGTTTTTTGCCCCAAGGATTTAGCTCTTATGTAAAACCCTTACTGCAAGTGTTTGATTAAGGATAGGAAAGTGGGATGCATCTATTTTACATGAGATGCACAAAGACTATCACAGCAAGATTGCTCAGCACTTATTTACCACCTGGATTATTTTACATTTATTGATTTTGACAAAAAACAGAATTATCTGAGGAGCAAGAGAGATTTTTATCTCAGGTAATGTATTTTTAGTGCTGTTGATGGTACATCACAGTCCTGCTCTAAAACCTTTGATATTACTTCAGATCCATTATTGCAATTATATTTTTCCCCTGTCTTTTCTACTGACTCTGTTTTTAAACTTGAGGGGCTCTTGATGGAGGGTAGTGGATAAAGCTTTCTGATAAAGGTTACAAGCACCTAGACAGCTTTATAGCACAGGCTTTTTATGAGTTATGATGTTTGAAGTAACTTGTGTTTCCAATTCACAATAAAAGTACTTTTTCCCTTTTAGTTATTTTTTTTAATTTTCAAAGGGGATCAGCCATAGCAAGAATCATTGGCAAAAATGTCCAGAAGTCCAACAGATTTGATCCCACTGTCAAGATGTGGGTGTTTGAAGAGATCATTAATGGAAGAAAACTCTCAGAAATCATCAACCAGGAACATGAAAACGTTAAATATCTGCCTGGATACAAGATACCCCACAATGTGGTAAGTTAAAAAAAATTAATAATCACTGAATTTGTTTATTTTTTTAATAAGGGAGGCAACATCTAAAAAAAAAATAAGAAGTAATTCACTGCTTTGTTCTGGTTTGTCACCTAACTCACTCCCTGGAATGTAATTCTGTGATTTCTGTTTGTCTCGTGTGTCACGCACAACTTCAAACACCAACTGTGTCTGTGCTGGTATCACACCATCCTCCTCCCTGGCAGAGATCAGCACAACTCTAGAAATGGCAGGCAGAGATCTGTCTACACAGAGCTGAGATATTTCAAACCCACAGCATCTTCTGGAAAAACAGGCAAAGCTACTGTTCTCCTTTCTTCTGAAAAAGATATCAAAAGCACAGACTGTGGCTTACAAGGAGATGAATAATGAGCTATCAGCTCATGGGTGATTTCAGGATAGCTGTAGTTAATAATGCTCTAAAATCCATCAAAATATAAGGTATTTATTTTCATGGATATTTAAAATACCAAGTTACACATCTCTACTTAAATTAATCATCTTAGATAATTTACTGCTACTGAAGCAAGTGAGGTGAGGGGATTTGGCTGTTCAAGATTTTGCCAAATGCCACTGTTTTGTAAGTAGTGCCACATTTTTGGAACAGTTGCAGTTGTAAAGGGAAGTTAAAATGCTGCACGTGGTAGGTCTCCTTGCTTGGGGAGTGGTTATATTTAGTATTCCATTTTGTGCTGTGATTGCACATTTGCACTACTGGTGTTTGAACTTGGCACACAGTTCTCCTGGGTTACAACTGACTTGTCACTGTTATTTTTACAACCCTCTAGCAGACCAACAGGTTTATCACCCCCTGAGGCCAGCCTCACCCTGTCTAGAGCAAAGCCTGAGGCTTCACCAGCAGAAATCAGATGGTTGCAGTAGAGCCTGGAGGAACCCTCAGACCATCTCCAACCAAGAAACAAAATAGAAACCAAACAAGCTCAGCTTTTCCTTGCATTGCTCTGCAGCATTATGGAGAGACAGGAGCACAGCCTGTGCAGTGCTGCCAGCCTCTGCCCTGCTCCCACTTTGCTGTTTTCCCAGAGAAGCAGCCTGGCTGGCAGTGGCTCTGGTTTTCTTGCTGGGAATCCCACTTGCTTAAGGGTGTGTGCTCCAAGGCTGCATCCAAGAGTGATGTTTTCTCCTATTGTAAACTGCTTCTAGCAGGCTCAAGTTCACCTGCTGTTGCCTCTGTAGCCTGGCTTGAATTATTGTTCTGAGCAATGCTAGCGTTTGGAGGAAGATACAGCTAGGTAGTCTTTAAGCATGTTGTATAGGTTTTTGTAACTCTTGGAAAAATTACTGCATATTTCAAACAAAGACACATACCTGCCCAAAGATGATGATACTCTCTGCCTTTTGATATACTTTACTCCTCAATAACTCAGCTGGTGACCTATGGAAACTAAAGACTTTCAGAAGAGCCTCTGTCTCACCACCCTGGTTTTCTCCTGTGCTCCCCAGTGCTACCACTCATTCTAGAAGAATCATATGGGGTTGGTCAGTTATCATCAGGAATCAGATCAAGAAGCTGAACTAGCAAAGGGGCTTCCCAGGACACTGCAAATTTATAAAGTATATAATCTTCCCCAGATTATCCACACAGGGTTGAATTATAAAAAAAATATTAAAAATCCAACCCTAAAGCAGTTCAGCTGCTTTGGATATTTCAGGAGAGACCTGTAGCTGCTCGCATGGAGAGCTCAAATTAAGGACATCTGCCATGGCTTTAGCATGATGGTGTCTTGCAAGGACTGAGGATTCCTACCTGGGGCTCATTTTGGTTGTCACTCTTGTCCCAGGTGGCTGTACCAGACGTGGCTGAAGCAGCAAATGGGGCAGATATTTTAGTGTTTGTTCTGCCACATCAATTTATTGGACGAATCTGTGAGCAGATTGCAGGACAGATAAAACCTGGGACATTTGGGATTTCCCTGATCAAGGTAAGTTGTTGTCTCCACAGAACCCATTCAATATGGAGTAAATAAACAGCTCCAATGTAAGGGTAGCAGCTGCAGCCCTCAGCTGCATGCTCTGCATAAACACGAGCATTTCTTTCTGCAAGAGTTAAAACCTGCCCAGCTCTGCCAGCCTTTCTGCTGCTCTCATGGCCATGGAGAAGGAAGGATGGGGCAACCTATCCAGGCTAAGAGTATCTGTCTTTGCCAGTCATGTTTAGTCTGGATCAGTTCCCACTTGGACCAGCATGGAGGTGAAAATGGGTAGAGGGAGGGATGCATAAAGATCTGGTGCTGCTGCCAGAAAAAATACTCAGCAGACTACAGCCTCAGTTAACTCTTAACTGAGAACTCTGAGTCAAAGTGCCTCTTCCAAGTACATGCTAAAGTTGCCCTTGGCAGCATTAAAATGGCATAATAACACTAATGATTTTGCAAAACTGAAGCAATTTCAATCTGGCAAGAATTGAGGAATCTCTTTTCAAGGTTAGAGAGGTACCACATTATTGTACTCTTAAAAGGAATTAATATTTTAAGAGAATCTCAAACTAAAAGCCAGAGGCAAAGCATAGGAATATAGTCTTATCACTTCTTCTTTTGATTGCATTACAGGAAATATCCCACTTTAAATTGTAATGAAAGAAATGTAATTCAAGTTTTCAGACTTCAATACCAGCTCTTCCCCTCTACAGAAATGATCTGATAAGCAACAGTAAGCAGGACAGAGGAAGGTGGGAGAGGAAGGAAATTTCTGCAAGTTTAGCTTGAAAAAACCCAAGAGACTTCAGTATACTCCTTAACACCAAAAAAGCACTTTGTTAATACTTAGATCTTTCAAAAACGCTACTTCTTACAGACTTAATTTTAAAGGTCTGATCCTGTACTACAGAAATTTAACTGAAAAGAAAAATACAACATCAAAGAAAGAAAGCCTCAGGACAGCAGCACTGGATGTGAGGCCTCTTGCAGGATTACCTTGACTGTCACCCCTTCTCCCTGAACTTGCCTTGAATTTGCAGTTACCAAAGTACAAACCCAGAGCATTTGTATTAATAGCTAACACTAGTGATTATGAGACCCCTTTTTTCCCAATTAAAACCAGACAGCTGCAGGCAATAGAGCTCTTTCTGCTTTACCAGTGCTCTGCTGCTGTCATTTTCCTTTTCTAATACTCTGGTTTTGACTATCATCTTTTTAGGGGATTGATGAGGGTCCTGATGGCCTGAAGCTCATCTCTGACCTCATTCGAGAGCAACTGAAAATAGAGATCAGTGTGCTGATGGGGGCCAACATAGCCAAAGAGGTGGCTGATGAGAAGTTCTGTGAAACCACCATTGGTAACTATTGCAAAGAGCCAATTAGAGCTGGGGTTTAATGTCACCTGTGGCTGGGCAACAGGATAACCTCTGAAAGAAGCAGGGGCATGTGACTGGTCCCAGGTGGTTCCTGAGTGGAGCAGTGCCTGCTGAGCTCCTTCAGGGAGCCAGGATTATTTTGTGAGAGTTTAGTGCTGAAAGAGTCAGATTCAAACTGACAGTGGTCTTTAGTGTTGAGAGCTAATTTAATCCATTGAAAATATCACATCTTAATCCTGTTTCTGTAGGAGCTGGTATGAGCCACCGTTTGTGTCTGCAGAGCTCAACACAGAGTACGTCAGCAGTTGATACACTATACAGTCTAGATAGAGAAGTGTAATCAGAAGCTCCTATGTGCTCACACTCCCAGAGGTGTATTTCTCCATCTTCAAATTTCTTTGTTTGGAAAGGAAAACCCAGTAACATTCTGTTCCTCCCTCCCATTGGACTGCTTGCCAAGACACGGCCTCAGATCCTCCTAGGACTGGGTCTGACCTAATTTGGAAAGTTCATCCAGTAGTTTTTAAAACTCAGAGATTTTTAAAGTCAGTCAAAATTAAAGTTACATACTTCCATAGCTAGGGAAGGCATGTGTTGCAATAATGTTCCTTTGCCTTGCAAATGTTACAGTAATGGTGCAAACTGTACCAGCTGGGCATTAGTTACTGGAAGAGCAACTAGGCACAAATAGGACTAGACATGATTAGGAGACTTGAGCTATCTTAATTCTCCTGGGGGGAATTTAACTTCTGCTGGCCTGGTTTGCAGCTATGCTATGATGATGACTGTTCAGAGAGCTTTGCCTCTTACTTTTGTCCTCATGGAAAGCCACACAGCCCAGAAACAGCCACCTCAAAGAGAAACGGTATTGTGAAGAACAAGAAGCAAATCTAAAGTTTCTCATGAGATGGTGAGAAATCTCCCAGCTACCAGAGTGTGGTGCCCCAAGCTCGTAAAACTCAGAGCTGAGCTCCCCCTGAAGGAAACCAAGCTACCTTGCACAAAACTTAAGTGAAACTCCATTCAAGGGTCTTTGCCCAGCTGGCCATGGGCTCTCTGGGTCAAGGCAAACCTCAGTCCCTTTAGCACTAAGGGCTCTCCTCAGCTGAGCACTGTAACACATGATACATGATCTCTGTAGAATTGGTAGGAAAAAGGTTTTAGCGGTGCCAACCTCCAATTTTATAATCTGTGGTTCCCCCTGTAACTGGGAATTAATTGGGCAATAGACATATGTGCCCCATAATAGTACTTAGCAGCGACACAGGTTTGCATTTTCAAAGCAGAAATTATACCCCTGTCCTGCAGGAAATGGTTTGTAAAAAATGTCCTTTGCAAGGTCTGTGGTTGTACAAGCTTTCTCAGGCAGAAAGATTCATTAGGGGGTATCCACTTTTAAGCTCTTCAAAGTGTCATTAAGCAATGTTGATCAATGCCCTGGAGATGCCTGCATTTAACACTGGCATCCAGCAGCAGAAACTGCTGTTGCACAAATCTCTGGTTTAGCAACACCCTGAGACTGGGATCACAAAAGCTGAAGTGGTCCCTGGAACCTTATTTCAGGTTAATTGTGTGCACTCTGAAATATTGTAAAAATGCTCTAACTTTCATCCTTCCTTCCCACAGGGTGCAAAAACGAAACACAAGGGGAAATCTTTAAAGAACTAATGCAGACCCCCAATTTCAGGATTACTGTGGTGCTTGACTGTGATACAGTGGAGCTTTGTGGAGCCTTGAAAGTGAGTGTTTTCAAGCCAATATGTTTTATTAGGGCCAAATTCTAACCTCACCTGAGTCCTCTGTAAGCCATGGGCTCTAATTGGAGTCCTGTCACCATGGGAGTGAATGAGCTCAGACAAGATGCACTGTTCATGAGCCAGTATTCCAACCTGTTAAAAAGGGGAAATTTATTTAAAATGTAGCTGCAGGCAAAGCATTTCAAAATAGTTGTATTTTTATCTTTATTTTACCAGAGGGATATCTGGTTTTGAGAGCAGAATTTAGTCCACTGTGTTTTCTTGTCTGTGTGTTGTGAGCACACGAAACAAAGACTCTCACTGCATAGAGTAGCTCCATTAATAATTATGTCCATTGTTTAAGTACTAACCTGCTAGAAAATTCACATCAGGAGCAATGATCTGTGTTGGCAGCACACCTGTGTGGCATTCAGCAATGCCCACATGGAGATCCCATGTGGGATCGGAAATGACACCAGAGTCAGCAAATTTCCAATGAGGGGACAACTGAGTGAGATTCAGAGTTTGCTTTTATATGAATTGAAAGTGACTTCAGCCTGTGATCCTTTCTACTTCTTTACACATTTAGTCATTTATACTTCAATAATTCACCTTTGCATGGAGGAGGTGGGATGACTGACTAGGAAAGAATTGTTCCTGTTTCACTTCTCATACAAAAATAAAATTTCTTGACACACAAAACCAAAGACCGCAGATTTTGCTTTTGGCCACAGACTAAAACTGGCAGCCGGAACAGATGGGAGAGAGGTTTTTTCTGCTTTGTAATAAATCATTGCTCTTTTTGAAGTCATTGGTTTGGTTTTGCCTTTGCTCAAAAAACTTCAAAAAATAAACATTTGCACTGGGTTACATACATATCTGGAGCAAACATGCCAACGGTAGCATTAGGTGGCATATTATTCATATACAGTGAACTACACTTATTTAGGGACTTATTTAGGAGCTGGGAATTGGAAGGTGGGAAGGGAAGCATGCAGAACAGTGGAGAGGAGTTGTGAAGATGTTTAGGATGCTGAGAGATTTGTTTAGAGCTGTAGACAAAGGCAGTTCTACTGATGTTTGTAGGTAAGCCTAAAATTTGACCTACTGCAGCATCTACATAGAATCCATGCCTGCTCAAATCAGAGATCCACAAAGAAAACCTAGAAAGGTATGACTCTGTGTGGGATATTTAAAATAGTTAAATAGAAAGGCCAGTGAGATCCAACTTGGAACTAGCAGAAAAACAAGACACATTGCATACATGCTATGTGATGACAATATCAGTGTATAAAACAAGCACTTGGCTTTTGCGCATGGGAGTAACAGTAGGTACTTTATAAAAATCTTATAAAAGTCCAGCGACTTTTGTTCAACATTATCTGACCTGGCTTTTTATAAGATAAACTCATGGCCATAGGAAATTGACCCTTGTTCTGATGAAGACAGATGTGTGGGATTTCCTTAGAGCTTGGTGCATGCTGATGAGCTGCACACCTTGGCTGACCATTTCCTTCCCTCCCCTGTATTTTGCACTGGCCCATTTTTAGAACATCGTGGCAGTGGGTGCAGGGTTCTGCGATGGACTGAGTTTTGGTGACAACACCAAGGCAGCAGTGATACGCCTGGGCCTCATGGAGATGGTGGCCTTTGCCAAGATGTTCTGCAAGGGACCAGTGTCAATAGCCACCTTTTTGGAAAGCTGTGGGGTCGCTGATCTCATCACCACCTGCTACGGGGGACGCAACAGAAAAGTAGCGGAAGCCTTTGCTCGCACAGGAAAAGTGAGGATTTTGAAATATTTTACTCTAATGCATGAGGAAGTCCTTCTGTGTTTTACAAAGGCATCATTAATTGTTTACCTTCTTGATAACTGCTGGTATCACAGCAGTATCCCCTCTGATCCAAGTAATTGGTCTTCTCTTTTCTAGTCCATTGAGGAGCTGGAAAATGAGATGCTGAATGGACAAAAGCTGCAAGGTCCTCAGACCTCAGCCGAAGTCTACAAGATTCTGAAACAGAAAAATATGCTTGATAAGTAAGTGCTTTGACTTAAAAAACAACTACATCAACAACAAATTATGAGTGATTCATAACCTCTTTAACACTACTCGTATTTAATTATCTTGTTCATTCCTGCAACAACTGTTTTCTACATCTTGGGCCACTGCTAGAGCCTGGCCTGACTCCTCATTGCCAAGGTCAGTTGAATGGGATGAAGGCTGAGCAGTATTAGAAGAAACAAGCCACAGACAGAGTGGGTTCAGGGGATACTGTTAGTACCTAATAGAAGACAGAGAAATGTGAGATCCCATACTGGAACAGCAGGGAAAACAGTCACAGAATATTCTGAGTTGGAAGGGACCCAAAGAGATCATCACCAACTCTCAAGTGAATGGCCCATACGCAGGAAAAAAAAGAAATTATAATCTAAAGAAGCCTCCCAGACATCCCCATCCCTCAAACAACATTGAAGGCCATACACAGAATCATCTTGCAGACATGATCTATGGGCCAAAGGGTTTCTTGTTCTCAGTATACCACCACTGCAGCTTGCAGCAGTCCTGCTCTCAGTGCAAACCTGAAGTTGGTTATCTCAGTACGCATTTCGGGATCATATTTCTAATCAAAGATTTTTAAATGCATTGAACAGGTAACATATGCTGACATCAATGCTTTAGTGCCACGAATACTGCTGAGGTAAAAAGTACTTACAGTTGTTTGGGATGATGTAAGATTATTTATAATTTCAAACCTTTGCTTCAACTTACACAACAGAAAAGCTAAACTTCCCTCCATCCCATTCCCTCTCATACATCAGCAGTACTGAGAAGTCAAACACTGCTAAATGAATTAAAAACTTATTAGAATTGGAACAGATACAGAAGATTCAAGTGGTACTATCTTTCAAAAATGAGAGAGAAAAGGAAAGCTCATTTTGACAGCAGCTTTAAATCACAGCTTGATCTAATAATTATCCTATAATTGCATTTGGTTACATGCTCAGCTCTGAGTCATTCAGTGGACTCATTTTTTACCACATAATAACTAAGACAGCTTGTAAAAGGAAAAGAATCCTTTAAGCCAAGAAAAGAAAATCATTAGACATTTTCATTCTTTTTAGTCCTTCAAATACCAGTAATGACTGCAAATAATATATCCATTTTGCACACAGCAGGAAAAGAAGATACGTAATTCAAGACTGTTTTTAAATAAAAAATACTGGATAGGATTTCTGTCTCCAAAACAGCTTTTCTCTGCTGTCACTCCCATGGTTTGCCCCTCTTTACATCCTCTTCATTGCCCTACGTAGTATTTCCAGTAAAGGCACCTCCAGGCTAAAATGATATTGCAAAGAGAGACAAATTTTTTCCACTTTCAACAAAACAAAAAAAATTCTTTCCATTAAAATGGAATAGAAATGTATATATAAACTTTATAAACTATTTTAATTGCTACATGCTTCTTTCAGGTTTCCATTATTTACAACCGTCTACAAGATCTGCTACGAGGGTCGATCAATCCAGGATTTCATCATGTGCCTGCAGAACCACCCAGAGCACATGTAGAGATCCCTTCACCTCACCTGGCTGAATTCTCACCTTCCTGGGACTTCTGTCCACTCCATGGCAATTGAAGTAAAGAAACAGGTCGTGTCACACTTGCTGTAAAAGCAGCAAAGAATGTATTTCATTCCCCTTGTCCTAGGGATAAAAAAATCTGCCTTTAATTTCAACATTATACCTAAGGAATAGGAAACAAGTGTAAAACTTAACAGCATTTGATTTGAGTTAGCAACATGGGTATTTCCCTATAATTCTTTTCTTGTTGACTGAAAACAGTTCCCCTTGTAATTTCCACAACAGAGCTCAATAGCTCATGTAAACCTCAACATTTTGCCTACTGTTAACTTACAGAATGGCACAAAAAAGCAGAAAAATCAAAGAACTAATCCAAACAGATAAAGAATAGTAAAAAAAAAAAAATCCAAGAGCAGTTAGATGCAATCACATGGGCAAATGTCAGGTTTCCACAATTCCCCTCAAACACAAATAACATTTTGTTTTTTGTGACACGTAGGCCTTCCTTTATTTCATTTCCCAGTATAAGCTTCTTTGGAAAAATAGGTACTATTACTGTGCTCAAAACACACATGAATGTTCATCAGATGTATAAATAAAACAGTTTCAGGGGTGGGGGAAAGGAGAAGGGGTTTGGGATGGGCATATTATTTGTTTTAAATCTGGGACACTAGGAATCCTCAGTAGTAAGCTGACCTTCACTAAACTTACTGTATTCCTTTAAAATACAGGAAAAAAAAAGTCTGGAATAACCAAAGAAATTTTGTTAGCATCAGATTTTCTCAGCAAATCCTCATCATTAATTGGTACCAGCTGAGAGGGGAGAAATGGAGGTTGACAGGGAGATGTATCCAGGGTTCAGCTTACAGCTTGTGCACTTGCTGATATTTTGAGGGGGCAACCAGTAACGGTAACAAACCCTCTGTGATACTTGACTTTTTATACACGTATGGAAACGACCGCTATAGACGCACAGAACTCCTGTAAACTGGCATTTCAAACCAGGCTGCATTTTAGCTGCACTGGGAAACTCCACTGGTCTGACACCAGTGCACTCCCCACGCCTTTCCAGACTGCAGTCATGTCCTGATCCTGCTCAAGCAGCACATCTTACACTCCAGGAGAGAGATCTCCATCTACTTCTGAATTTTAAACACTAACTGGGTTCATAGACCAGGGTTTTTTTATTGTGCTACCAGTGGCATACATTTTAGAAACACTGAAGTTTTTAAACCTTACAGCTGTACTTGGGTAACTTTATGTACCTGATGTTTTTCAGAGTTAAAACCATCTACAAAAGGAACAGCAGCACATTTTATAAGCTTTAATACCCTTTTAAAAGACTCCTGTTTTGAGAGAAGGCAAACAAAAAGGAAGAGTAACCTACTTTTGCTGTGCTTTATCTGATTTTCTGAAATAGCAGAGAGGAAGGCAAGTTTTTTAAATCTATGTACTCACTGTCATATCACTTAGAGGAAAAAAACAAGCTAATTATAAAATAATTCCAACTCATTTTAGAGGAATGATAGGTCTTTCACATTTACCAGAGTAATATATATATAGTAATGTATTGTAATTACAAATATATTTAAAAATCTCAGTCTCACAGCTAGCAAAGCTAGCTTGGGTACCACAAGCAGTGGCTGCAGCATCCCTGATCCTGCTCAACAGCAGCAAAGGTAGCTCAGCTCCTCCTGCTCAGACTCCAGTCCCAGCCAACAGCTCGGGGCTCTGCAGAGCAACACCAACATTCCTTCCACTGAAATGGGAATTGTGGCCAAATCCTTCACACAAAGCAGGGAATTAACATCTTCAAGTGGAAAAATACTTACATATTGCACAGTTTTGAAGTATGAAATACATGAGGATGAGATAGAGAATTCAGGAACCTCCTTCCTTCCCCATCAGGCTGAATTTCTGATAAGTCATGCATGAGTGAGTAATAACATAGAATATTTTACATTCAAAGTGTATCAAATAACAGTTTAATAAAGTGATCAATATGCAGACTTGATGTAATTTCATTTTTCAATGTTCTCACAAAATAAATGACTATTGTAATAGTGGTCCTTTATTGCACTTACTCTTGCAGTTAATCATCATCAACTCTCGAAGAAAAGGACAAGAAGAATTAATTTTCTACAGATATTTTATTGAAGAACAGTTTTTTCTTCTGTTGCATGACATACCTTTTTAAAACAGTAAAATAAGGACATTTTTGCTCCATAAATAACACAAATTAGCCCTTATATCTCAGTCCAGCCAAAATCTGTGTAAAATAGTTAGTTCTATGTTTACATTCTGTACCAAAATAGGAAACACATGTTCAAGGTCAGCCAGTTCTCTCAAAACAGTTGTTTTATCTCCAAGGTAAGCCTCACATCAAAAGGCAACATTTGCACTTTGGAAGTCTGGTAGTGTAAGATCACATTACTCAGTGCACAAACAGCCCCAGATCCCGAAGAGCAGTACATACATGCAAGCAGGCATTCACACATCCAGACAACCAAAAACCAGGGGTTCCATCTTGCAGGGAAAAGACCTTGAGCTGCTCAGCTGGCTTAAAGTCACTCCTTGGAAATGCAGGGAAGGAAGGACATACACCTCCCTCTCCACTGAATATCATCAAGCAGAAAGATTTGCAGGACAGGAAGATTTAAAAACACCTGGCCCTCATAAGGGATCGTGGCTATGTCTGCTCTCAGACATCAGTCTCCCCAGTTTACCAGCTCTCAGCAGAAAGAATGAGCTGGGTTGGACTGACAGTCAATTACTGGGGGAGATGATTCTCTTTCAGCAATTAACCCACATCAAGGGCCGTGACAGTCTCCCAAGACCTCAACTCATTTCAGGAGGAATGAACTGCTCCTTTTCAATGTGATTTTACTTGCTGCATTCTCCAGCCAGAAGTTATCCTTCTTCCTTATAATTGCAACACTAGAAAAATGCGTTCCTAAAGTAGGACTTGCCTCGACTTCTAATTGAAATGACTTGAACTACTGGGATCAAAAAAGGCTGCAAGACTAATTTACTTCCCTATGCAAACATGGAATGTTTTTAAAAAATTAAAAAGTTAAAACTGTGGACACTATACACTGAAAATATTTCTGCTACAGATGAACACACTCATGCATCTCAGCACAACTTCCAGGGCTCCTGCTGCCCAGTTTTCTCTGGTGGAAACACAAAGGCTTAAATGGGCTGTATTTCCAAGTTTTCACACTTAAGAGATGCAATAGGAGGGACTGGCCATGTGTAGTCAGGACATCTAACACAGCAAACTTTGTGTTTATTTAAAAGAATTCTGAATTTTATGGCAGAAACTACACTTAAGGCTACATAACTGATCTGTTTAAGCTACAATTTTAGCTGTGTTCTATACTCAAAAATGGCTTAAGCTTCCTACTGTAGTAATTTTACTCTTAAAAACCTGAGACATGATTTTACTTAATTCATGTTAAGATCTGGAAGTTCACAGCCGGCTAAAAGCTGAACGTAAAGACAAACAGAACTGAGGTAGTCAGCTTTACTCAAATATTCTGTATCACAGCTACCAATTCATTGCCATTTTAAGTTGACACATTCCTTGGCAGTTCCCACAAGACTACAAGCTGCTAGCAGCTGCTAACCCACTGGTGGGATAGAAGATGTTGCATTTTTCTGACTAAAGTACCTTCCGTGCCCGACCCCCCAAAGTCACATCCAGTTCTGCAGTTCACAGGCAGCTGAAGGGCTGCACAACAAAGAAATTACGACTGAAATCTCAGATTATTAAGGCAGTAGCAGTTTTACTTCACTGGATTCACTGATGCAGCTACTCAGCAGATACTGGTGAACCTGACCACAAGAGCTCCAACAGGTCGATAGATGTTTCCCTGTCAATACAAAGCACTACATCCCCTTTCTTTAATTAATTCAGAAGTAGGTAAGTATCAACTTTCTAAGCCGTCTTTCAGTTAATTCTCAGGAAGAGAGATTAAAAGAAGAAAAGCCCTCAAGATAAACAACTGTGTAGAAGATAAAAATACTCAATTAAATACGACAAATCTCACACTTAGACAGACAGGAGATCAGCATATCAAATACTGAGCACAATAAATTAACACCAGTTAAAAAGTTTAACAGTTATAAAGTTAACCAGAAAGTTCAGACAGTGCAAACATTTCACAGTAAGAAAAAAAATAACCAGTAATTTCTTTTCAAGTATCAAAAGCATTGTTGTTGAGTGATACCATTTCAACTGTATTATTGCACAACAGACGAAAAATACAGTATCAACCTCTGGGACCTAAGATGTATTCTCAAACCTTTATGTTTTCCAGTTATCAGTTTACATTGACTGTTTTGTGGATATATTAAAATAATCAGTGTTCACTTATCAATGTGGGTGTTTCATAATTCAATTTGTACAATTTTAAAGCATTTGAGTCCTGACTTGTATTGCTTCTCTGAGACACCGATTTAAGGCTAGCCTAGGCCTTGTGTAATTCACAGCAAACTTAACCTGCAGTTAAGGAGAACTAGCCCAGTGCAAGGTGCTCTCAGACTGTGATGTCTTCAGACAGTTAAAGGTTGCACCTTACTTGCCTCAGCAGTGTCATAAGAGTTTCTTTAAATTAAAAAAAAAAAAAACAACAAACAAGTCCAGTAGGCACAAAGAATTTCTTACAATCATGATGGAAGTCCTATTATTAAAGTATAATTGTAGGTATGTAAGTTTTACTCCATCTCCCTACCTTCCAGTTAGGAAAGGGATCCAGTCACTGACAATTCTAACATCACAGAACATTTAAGAAACAGAGTAAAATCATCTTTCTCCCTACATCTGCATTTTTAGTGCACTGGGCATGTCTGCTCCCATAAATTTAACACTCTTCCAGGAGTGATAATGGTTCTAAAACGACAGACAGTGGACTGAACCACAGAGTTTTTACCTCTGAACAGGATTATTTGTTACACATTATAGTCAGAACTTAATAAAAACATCCTTGCAAGGGTCCTATGGAACAGCTGTCCTTACCTTGACAGATTTTGCTCATTTCCTTCCTCTCATATATTTTGTCATCAAGTGATTAATTTTGTAGCAAGGTGTGCCCTCATGTGGCTCAAACCATCTGATTCTCAACTTATTACAAATACTCAAATAATCCATAGTATTTACATGTCCAAGAAAAAGTAGAGGAAAAAAAAAAAGGAAAACAGATTAGACTTTCCTTACACATTCAATATAGTTTTTGGTCTAGAGACATCAGCATGATCCTGTAAGATTATAGCTGCCATTGCTACTGGTTTGCTCTTCAACAACATGTGAGAACATCTGCAGTAATATTCATAACCAGTTTTGAAACAATAATGCCATTACTCATTATTTGAGAAACAAACCAACAAAATAAAAAATAATCATAAATTCTATCCCAAATTTACAGTCTGTAAATTTGGGATAGTATCAGTACTGAAATGCATTTGCCTAGCAAGTCTTGAGAATATTCAAACATGATGCATTAAATTTCACAGTAGAACTGGCACATGCTAAATGAAAATGGGATTTCTAGACAGTTGTCCTGGTCCCCAGTCTGAAATTCCATTTTGTGCATGTAAGAAGATGTAATGAACCCCAAGCATTAGCTGCTTTACCTAGTATGAATTCTGAGGGGGCTCAAAGCTGCAGAATCCAGTTGTGGAGGCAACTGCCAACCACTGGTCTATCCCATTACATTCTTTCCTCCCCCATAAATTGTAAGAATTGACAAAACAAACAAGCAAATTACCAGCCTCTTCAGGCCTGGGTTATCAGCAGTGATGACAACTGATTTTCACATGGCTTTTGACTAAACCACTGAGGTATATTTCCAGTTTGAGGATGCTTTGCTACCAATCACACAACAGACATAACAAAAAAAAAACAACCCTCAGTTGTATTACAGAAGAGTTCTCATTTCAAATCTTGACTGAGTTGCCAGGTAGTCTAATACAGTTGGCAAAGTCGATCTTGTTACTGCATCAAAAAAAACCATAGGTTGCAATTCAGGAAAATACTGGCACTTATTGAGATTACAAGGTAAATTTTCCTCTTCTCAAAACTCTGCCTGCTTTCCTCAGCACCTCCCTGACTATTGTGTGCAGCGATACTTGCCAGGGAAGATGAGGTTCAGCAGGTGAGAACTGCCTGCAGAGACAAAACCCCTGTACTCCACAGCAAGGAGTGCAGCATGAGGGGCATCATCTCTGAACTTCTTCTTGCCCCAAGCTCAAGTCTATGCACAGAGAAACAATCCTGTTAGCAGAGGAACTAAGTTGGCCACCAGCAGCCAAAGGGTTACAACCAGGCAGGACGAGCAGGAGCATAAGTCTAAAAGAAAAAAAAAATTAAAAAAAGAAGATTATAAATTCTACATTTAAAGACAAGATAAAATAACAAAGACAGCACTAAAAACTACCAAAGAGTTAAACTTCTTGACAAAACATTAACTGGAATTTAGTGAATTAAACTTTTTATCTTCCTCACAAAGAAAACTGAATCTGATATTTCTGCATTACAATATAAACATTATCAATAGGAGGTCATACAAGTGAGAACTCACTGTCCACCAAGGTGACAATTTTTAAGATTATAACAATGATACGGCCTTCAAAACACAGGTCAGATTTCCTGCTAAGTTCCCAGGCTAAGCCAGATTTCTGGGATGATTACCAGAAAGACACATGAAACAAAGGAGTTATGTTTCAGACACATTTCTCCTGTGTTAGCCACTGCTCTGCATGACTGCACAGCACAAAGCAGGGCACTTTTGCTATCCCTTTACCTCCTACACCTGGGATCTTAAAATAGCCACGGCCTTCCTTTCCTATTCCTGACAGTCAGAGCTGACACAAACCTTTGACATTTTCAGACATTTAATACTGAAGTTTCACTTCAGCAAATAAGGCAACCTACCAATGGGTGCAGCTCTTGTTAAGTTAGAAGCTGGAGGATCCCTCTCTGGGGGACAAGAGTCACAGAAGTCTGAACAGGCTGGGCAAATCAGATTGCCAACGTGTATCCAGCCATTCATCTGAATGCTCACAGTCAAGACCTGGCCTGAGCGGCTGCACAGGTATGCAGTGTCCTTGACCCACACATGCAGCCCTTGTGGAGAACATGAAACCTTAAAATAAAAGAGTCAAGTCTGTATTGTGATTTATCATATGCACAGATTAACTGCAAGTATTTTAATGCAATCTGAGCAACTACTAGATTCAGGAATGCTTTAAAGCACTGACTATACTCTTTTTGTGCAATCATGCAAATCATCAGCTGAGAATGAGTAAAACTTGGCTTCTGCTAATGACTGCTTTTGTAGAGTTGTGCAGTTACTGAACATGACACCATTAGTGAGATAGTCCCAAAGAAAATGAGGATAATGAGAAATAAGTGACATGTGCACAGTGCTTTCCACCTCTGAAAGATCAGTGACTAATTAACATTAAGCTTCAACAACAGAACAATTCCTGGAAGTATTCCTTCTTAGCTGAGGATAAAGTGTCACAGGGGTAAGATAGAGAATGTCCCTAGTGAGACTGGAAGCCATCCCAGCAGTCACACACTTAACTTATCTAAATTACAGGCTTATGGTTGGAAGATAATTGTTTTCAAAGTATGTTATATGATCCACAGATTTAAGGCAGAGAAAATCATGTCCAGTGTGCAGGTGCAAAGTTCTAACAGTCACACCCTACATTTTAAGCCTGACTTCTTCTTCAAGGTTATTAAGGAAAAAAAAAACCACACCAAAAACCCAGCACATACTCACTTGATAACATCCACTACCCCAGTCAGGGTAACTGAGTTTCCTCCTGCACTGTTCCATAACAAAAGCAGATTTCTGAATAAGACATACAGAGTTTGGTCCATATTTCTCTGCACCATAGTTTTTGGTAGGATCTAAGGTAAAAGGAATATACTGAATTGCAGCTTAACTACAGGAACAGAAAACCCACATCAAATTAAAAGGTTATCTAATCAATGTTCCCACATGCAATTCAAGGTTTACTTCTGGAATATTTCAGACCCTTAATTATTATCAATTTGGGAATTATACCGTCTTGAAAATAACGTGGGAAGAAACACAAGATTTAAAAAACAAAGAAAGAAGTCAGCTAACCACAAAAAAAAAAACAACCAGCAAATAAGCACTTTGCATCAGAATTATGTAGTTATGTTTGCCCCCAGGGAATGCCTGCTGTGATTGCTGGCTTGAGGGCAGAGTGTGTTTGTTTGGTTTTGGGACAACTGCACAGACAGGTAATATCCTAGAGCATTCTGGAGCTCTGCAATACTGACCATCCGTGCATTACTGAGAGACAAACACATGTTGTGATAACTGGAAAAACTCTTGGCCTTCAACAAAAAAACCTGCAAAGGTGGAAAGTGGAATTATGTTTCAGAGACTCAATAAACAACCCCCCCATCCTTTGTCTTGTATTTGGATCATTTGGGGTATCTATTGATTTCTTTTGCAGCTCTTGCATTAGATCTGTGAGTTTGCCTCAGGTGTACAGAGTAGTTGTGCTGTGCTTCTCACCACAGCACAGTGTTTACACACCTGCTGGTGTCAAACTTCACTAGTGAAAAAATGCACATGCAATTAGTGTGAATATGCAGCAAGCCCATTCCAAGTGAACAAATGCAATCTCTGCAATACCACCCTGAAGTCCTGAATACTGACCTGGTTGGTTTTCAATTATTCTACAGTCTGAACTGCGTTGAAATTCACCACTTAAATGCCAGCTGAATTCCTGACTAAAGGGACAATAGTCAGCAATTTCTACTGAGCCACCATAGTAAGGTAATTCTTCTGCTGGTACTCCATTAAGATTGTCAAAGTACTGCAAAACAAAACGTGGTTGTGAAGCAGTTTGAGCAAAGGCAAGTGTACAACTGTTTTTTAAACAGAACAAATCACTACAGCTGCAAGAACATCAGCTGTTACTACTCAGGAATGCTATTAACAGCACCTTACAATACCCACGAACCAGATGAGCCAGGAGTATTTAAGAATACGTAAATAATGCAGAGATTCATATCTGCATGTATCACTCCCAACTTCTGCCCCCAATTCCCTTCTTTGTAATAATTCCATTCTTTGAGATGTAAACAGAACAGATTTCTTAGTGTGCAGTGACACAGGGCAGCAGACTGGGGGAAAAATACCTCAAACACGACATTCTGAGGGATTTCTGTTACACAGCAACATTTCTATCTGGTATTTGGCTACAGAGCCAAGCAACATCATTTTCTTTTATTAAGATCACAAGGGGTTTTTATCACTCTTCAGACTCCTTGTAATAAACTAGGCAGACATTTTTCACAGTATCTACTGTCACATGCTAGTTCAGAAGAAAAAAAACAGAAACAAATATAATCATTGGGCTGCAAAGCTCAAAAATGAAAACACTTCAGTTATTTGTAAAGTAGGATCCATTATACCTGATATTCCTGAGGTAACTGCTTTGGAAACTTCTGCAAGTTGCACACTGCTACTGCTCTTTGGTCCTGTCTGCAGGTTAACTGCAAAGGATTACTCCTCAAAGTGTCGCAGTATGGACTTATTAATTGCTTCCTCAAAAACAAAAAGCAAACAAACAAAACCAGAATAAAAATCACATCAGATCAATTAAACTGTTTTACATAAACAGCCTGTCAAGACTGTTTGTTCCCATTCTCCCCTACACTAAGTCAATCACACGAAGAAGCACCAACTTTTTCTCTGGAGGCTAGTTTTTCTTATCTGTCTGGTTATGACCTTTCTGATTAAAAGAATATCAAGCCAGCAAACAAAGTTACAATGCACTCACCTATTTAATGACACTGCTTTGTAAACTTTAAAGAAAAAACCATACAAGCAAAACAGGCCCACTATGCAGCTGTGTCCTAGAAACATATGAGGATTGTAAAGAACAAACAAGGTTGTAAGGAATGAACAAGGCAGGCTTTGTCTTGAAGATGGCTATCATCTCCTTCAGTTGCTTTAAGTACAGTCCAGTAATCCCAAATGACACAGGCTGCATTTCCAATTAAAAGGGACAAAATAAGAAGGCAAACACTTTTAGAGTAAGTCCTACTCATCCTCTTTGAAGCATAGCTTTCTCATAGTGTAAATGCATTCTACACCCTAAGATGTTTGCCTCTGTATTTATTGTATTGGGTGGGATGCAGGGCAGCATTCCTTGTTCATCTCTATCTACCTCTACTTCTTTGTATTGAGTTACAATTGAAGGACAAATGTAAACAAGAATCAGTGTTTCCTCTTTATTTTTATTTTTTTTAAAGACTGTATTCTTACTTTTGTCTCTTCTGGTCAATCCAGAATTTGCAGCTCTTCATTACAAAGTCACAGCCTTTATTGCGTCCCCAGTCTAATTTCTCTGCCATGCTGTAATTAGCTTTATACCATCTGGAAAAGTATTTTGAAATGAGAATAAAGTTACTTCAAAAATTACTGTTTTGATTAATAAAACAGCAGTTCAAAGAATTTCATATTATGCCTTAAGGTTTTCAAATTAAGAAAAAAGGAGACTAGGTCCCTTTCTGCCTATAAGAAAATATATTATAATTTCTCTATTTTTCAAGTCACAATGGACTAGAAGAAAATGTTGTGATCTGCAAAGGAACAATGCACACAGAAAGATGAAATTTCAGGCAATTTCTGCTTTCTATCTGCAAGAAGAGCTGAAAATAATAATCAATATGTACTGCATGCAACTGAAAGAAGACTTACATTAAGACAAAAAGTAAACATTTGCTACAAACAGCACTTTGCATTGCAATGCCTGGCTTTTTACGGCTAGATTAAGAATGGGTTTTGAAACACATGGAGAAAAAATAACATGCTAGGTATGACTCCTTGTCTAATGTAATGCTAATTATGATGACCATCTACTCTGCTGCAGAGGGAAAAGTACAAATGCATCAACTCGAAATAAAATCAAGTACAATGAAAACCAAGCACGAGTAAACCAAAAACCACTCCCCCCATTCTTAATTCTTACCCTGTGTCTTCCATTAATGCCAAGGTGATCCTGGAAAAGACTCGATTCTGAGTGTGGGATCCAGTCATTGCTTCATTCTGAAAGTCATCAGTTATGATTCGTAAGCTGCCCAAAATCATTGTTATAAGAAAATGCTCCTTATGAAAAAGCATTTTACTTCTGATCTCTTTTTTACTATTGACACTCAAATCCCATACTCCTTCATTAAAGGACTGTCCTGAAGCATTTCCCTTCTTGTTTACCTCACTGCATAAAACAACCACTAGAAAATGTACCTCTGCCAAAAATGCCACACAGTGCAAAGTTACAAATAAAAATTAGCTTAAATGTCAAGAGGGAAATAAGTCTCCTTAATCAGGCATGGTTCTGGAGGAGACATGGCAGAAGTTAAAGCCAGGGCACATGAATAAAGATGAAGTCACGGTAAAGAATAAAATGATCAAGTATTTAAGAGGCAGAGGGCAGCAAAACTCAATTGACTCAAAGGAACACCCCTTTTGCCCCAAAAAGGGAGCAAACCTTCTCAAAAGGGTAAAGGGCAGACAGGAGTAAGAGACATTTAGCTTTTCAGTAAACACCTGATTTCAAACTCATACTCTGAGACTTAGCAAGAAGGCTAAAAGACAGATGTATCTAGAAATTGGACATCTAAGTATATAAGAATTAATTACTGTTTGTGATGTATCTCAGTGAGGTTTGATACCCCTGTATTTTCACAGCTCCAGTAGATACCACAACAAACCTATAAATCAAGGCACCGGGAGCAGACATTCCCACATCCCCTTCCATTCCTACTATCAGCACAAACCTCCAACAACCTCTTCTCCCAGTGATTGAGCTCAGTACCCATGCCACCTTGATTTTCAAGCTCCATTCCCTCTAGAATTGGACAATTAAAATGTTTTCGGGCTTCTTCCTAAAAAGAAAACATTTCAATACAACTCTCAAAACACTGAGATGGATACCCACATGCAGTCCTAGTCCTCTAGAATGATCTATTAAAAGTATTTCAGCATTTCTTTTTCTATCATTTTGTTTTCTACTCAGAGGCTGACTAAGCAAGCACTTCAACAGCAAGCCTATCACACTATCTACTCATCTCCTTGAAAGAAATGAGCAAAACCAGGGGTAATTAATCCATGTTTGCTCTATACACTCTGTTACATTCAAAACAAAAAGATTATTTGTGGCCAAATGTGATTAACACTATGACTTATTTCCAAATCCAATTTGTTACACTTGAGCATATGTTCTGTTGGGGGCACAAAGAGAGTCTGAAGCGTGGGAAGCAAGAAAGACTTCCAAAAATCCTTGAGGAATTTCTTTTTAAACATGACATGATATTAATATTAAAGGAGTAGGAGGTGCCTTAAGTCTGTAGGAAGACATCTAAAGAGTAGGATTAAGGAATTTCTTCAACATCAGTTTTGCTTAACCTTTAATAATATACTTTCCAGTCCCTTCATTGTCAATTTATTTATTTCATACTGTCACCCATTTTCCATTTTTCTTCAGGTACACCCTCTCAATTACACAGTGTTAATGGCATAGGCTTTGGACCAAACTTTCAAGGAAGGATATTCAGTGTTAGGCTATTACTACCTCAAGGATAAGAAATATTTATGACTTAAGAACATGATGGTAACCTTGGCATACAAAGCTTGAAAGGTAATGCACACTTACGACCACCCGAGGTGTCACCAGAAGATGAACAGCATGGCGCAGCATTTTGCCACCACGTACATCCCACAACCTCACTGCTTTATGAACGACTTTATTGCTCCACTGATACAAACCTAGGCTGTAAGGAGAAGGTTTGGTTACAAATCCTTCCCACAAAGACACATTACTGTGCAAAGATCCATCTCCATAAGAAACAGAATCACAGATAATCTTTATACTCCCTCGTGCTTTCTAAATTTAAAAATTTTATTATGCAGCATTTCTCCTTTTTAAGATACGTGTTTATTATACACACAACTCTGACTTAACAACCCAAAGTAAGATTATTAAAAATACAGTCTATAGACTCAAGATGTATTTTCTAGTTACCAAAAATGTAAGAAATTAAATAAAAATCCTCAGTACTGCTATCATGAAAAAACAAAGCTCTCTACCACTCCACCTCCTAAAAGAACATCTACAATACCAACTAAACAAAGAAAAAAGAATGCAAACTGCTCATTCTCTAACAAATCAGAAAATTCACACAGCAGATTACACATATTGTCAGTCCTGCATAACCAGAAACTTTGAATGATGCAAGTCTTAAAAATGAACTGCACTGGTATTAGACAGTACAGGTAATTGTAATGCTTAACTTCAAGCCTTCTGATAAATGAAGTCCTGTCTTAGCTTGTGGATATGTGGATAATATAAGTGCTCCATGGCAATGTAAAGAAAGACTAGAAAACCACCACACACCACTGTTTGAACATAATAAAGGAAAGTCATTCTAATAATGGAATGAAGTTGGGTTTTCAACAGGCAAGAATCCTAAAAAAGCAACATGTAAACATCCTTCAGTGGGACTACCAAGAAGTCCAAAAAATATGTAATACCTTTCATTAAAAGGAGGAAGTCCATCTGCATATCTTGGTGTCAAAGGTTTTCCATCATCATCACGATAAAATGCAAACAGTCCAGCAGAGAAACCCTTCAAGTTAAAAAACAAGCACATGGAAACCTTTGGTAAGACATTCATATCCAAAGTCAAACACCATGAAAGAGTTCCCACACCCACCACTGTCACACTGGAAGTACAACACTCCAACGCAATTAACACAAATTGAAGGAGGCAAAGCAGGAGCTTTCCTCCACCAAACATCCTTCTTTTGGCAACAAGCTGGAGGCATGTGAAGCAGCAGGCACCAATCTCAGGACAACATTTTATCAACCCTTACCAGTGCATGGATTATCTCGTGTTTCACTGTAGACAACATGCCAACGAATTCCTGAGCTTGTGTTGAAATCATGTTTGGACACAAGTTAGCATATCCTGCTATTGGCCTGGAAGACAGTTTTAAAATTAAATGGTTTTCAGTAAAATACTACAAAATTCAAATCATTATTCACTTGAAGCCGCACAAGATTTAAAGAAGATATAGACTAATGTAAAAATATGTCCTTCCTAATGGTTTATAAATATCTGTTAACAATACAGTGACTAGTTTACTGGTGGGATGGGGTCAATCAATCTCTATATTGAGTATTCTGCACAGATGTCAGTGACAACAGTGCAAGGGACTTGAATTTTAGGTAAGATCCTAGTGAGGTACAAAGTCTGTGACAGTGACTGCAACTGAAATGGAAACAAAAGCCACATAAGTAGGAACTTGCACTCTTTAAGTTTGTGAAATCATGACATTCACCTCAGCAGAAACAGGATCTTGAGGTAAAGTTTAGGCATTAACAGTGGAGGACCAGCTTTGAGTCATGTGCCTCAACTTTGCAAGTTAAGCACTATTTGATGGGTTTGTAATTTTTACATAAATGCATTTTACATAATGACTCCTTCTTTGTTATACAACAAAGGCAAACAATCAAATTCCACATCTGAACAATTAAAAAGCTTGTAAGTTTAATGAAAAAGAGAGTTTGCAACAGAGGGAATACTTGCCTGTCCATTTCAGCTTCCAGTTGGCAGTAGGCTGCATATGCAATGATATTTTCATGGCCACACCTTTCAGTAGTGAGAGCACTAACGTAGAGCACAAAGTCAGCATCTCGAACCCCTTCCTGCTCAGGTGAGCCCGTGGGCCTGCGGTGCCAGTCACTGTCATTGTACACCCTGCATTGCTTTACAATGTTCAAATGGAACAATTAAAATACTTTTACTTACGACCAAAATTTTGCATGACACAATTCAATTAGCTTGAAGCCAAGAAGAAATCCTGCTGTTAAGACAGCAGAAGATAAGAAAACGCCCTGTGAAGAACAGTAAACAAAACCAGAGCCAAGGAATAAGTTTCAAATGACTAGCTCTTTTGATTTATTAGACACAAGGAAGGTGGCAGCTCAAAAAAAAACCAAAACAAAAAAAAGCCTGCCAAGCTTCCCAGAATTAGCACCCTGTATTTCCTATAAATTAAAAAAAAAAATTTGGCTCACAAAACTAGTATACATAAGTAGCAATGGCATTTCTCATGTGATCTGTTATGTTTTTAATGATATAGTTGAAACTTCCAAATTAAAGAAAGAAAAACAGAAATCTACTGATCACATAATGTAGTTGAATCAAAAAGTCATGCAAGAAAACAAGCCTGAAGCATTTCTTGCACCATGCTCCTGAGTCAGTGGATAACCTCTTCAAACAAGGTCTTCAAAAATCAACTATTAACTCTGTGAAAATCCAACTCATTGACTAAGGTGAATAACAAGTCAATAACTAGTGGCAATTTAGCAAGCTCCAAATCTCATCCTCTCTGTACAGGCCATTAGAACACAGGCTCAGAAGACAGTAACCAGTCCAGTTTCATTTGACTTTTGATTCAACAACATAAACTACAGAAACTCACACTAATTTAAGTTGATCTATTTTTTCATTCAGACTTAGTGATCTCCAGCAAACAGGTCACTTATGCACAGTTACCAATATTCACTTTTTCATTAATTACCATAAATAGTAATATTTCAAAGATTAGGAAGCACTTGGATAGCTGAGCTTACCTGGAGGTGTTTCTCAGGAACTATAACTGGCCCACACCTTGTATGGTCTGCACAGGCTTTTTGGCAATATCTGTGAGGGTCAGCTTTCCTCCTTAAATATTGGTTTGTCACACATTGCCTTCAATGAAACATGGGACAGTCAACACTTTTATTACTTAAAGAGAACTATAGAATAGTCTTACAGCACTATATTGGTACTTAATTTAACTTGCACAGTGAAAATTGTTAATTACCTTACCAGGGAAGACATAATGCTTCCAGTTGTTAACAGAGCATCCACAGGTTCAAAGAGAGATTAGGACAAGGTTCATAAATGGGGGTACACATAAAAGAGAACTGGCAGCATGTATAGCTTTGCACATATTTGCTACAACAAATGTAGGTGCTGCTTGTGGAAGGTTAGCAGATTTGTAAAAGAGCATTTGCCACCACCATTGGATCAGATGGGTCACTGATCTGATTCAGCAGGGCATTTCTTACACTCTAATCTTCTTTTAAAGGCTATGCAGCACAACATTAAATATCAAATATAGCAAGTGATTTTCAGCACACTTTCACATACCTGCTCAGCAATATAGCACCTGCAGATTTGCGCACTTGAAATGTCTTCTCCAAGTAAGATATAGCTTGTGGGAAGAGTTTGTTCTGAAAAGAACAAAAATCAAAGTCACCCAGCAGCAGTGCAGACACAACTCACCCCAAAGGCATTAACCACCAAGTTACATGAAACTTGCTAGATATTGCAGTGTAGCAGAATAGGAGAAAGCCTGACTCTCTATATCAACACATTTATGAGATACTTTGTTTCAGTATTCCCATATTTTGTTATTGGAATGACAAAATGGGAAGGAAACCAGTACAAATCAGAATGTACAGCTTCAAAGAGGCTTTTAACAACTATATACACATTTCTCACTGATATCTTTGCACCTTGGGATATAGCAAACACCTGTCAAACAACATGCAGCAGAACTCTGGAATTATTTGTAATGGAGGTATAATCTACACACAAAGCTTTGGTTTTCTGGACTAGAGGAATATTAAATTGCTGGCATTCAAGGTTTTAGTTAAACTGGCCTTAACTTTATCCATGTAGTAAATTATATACAAACAAAAAGGGAAAGGAAACATAACATACCTTTATAAGGTGTCTCTTCTCAGGCAGCAAACTATATTTTAAAAACAAAACATACGAGCTTTAGTTAATAAGGTTTCCATTCTCAGCCATGGAGGAAAAAAAAAATCACATTATACTCACTCCTCAACGCTTCTGTCATATACAATCTTAATTCTTAGCTGTTGATCCACGTTTCTCTTCGAGACGTGATTTTCCTTGAGAGGAACTTGATAGACAACCTGGCAGGGAGAGGCATGAGGCGCTGGATGAGGCAGCTCGCCCGGACACACACAGCACCCCACGGCCCCGGGCCCTCGGCTCCTTCTCGCCACAGCAGCACCGCTCAGTGCCAGCCCCTTCCAGCCCTTCCCGACCTTTCCCTCACCGAGAATGGGACGCTCCGCGCCCCCCGCCGTCATCAGCGCCCACAGCCGAAGCGGCAGGGCCAGACCCGGCACAGCCCGGCCCGGGAAAGCCGAGAAGGGACGGATCCAACAGCGGGAACGGCCAACGGGGGAGCCTCTGCCCCCCAACATCCCTCGCAGCCGCCTGAAGACCCCCGGCCGCCCCACCTGGTCGCCTCTAGGTACGCGGTGGTCACAGAAGGAGGAGGCAGAGGCTGAGGGAGGCAGCGGCAGGAGCAGCAGGAGACCGGCGGTGAAGGCGGCGAGCGGCGGGCGCCAGCATCGGATGAACCGGACGCGCCCGCCGCCCGGCTCGGCGGCCATTTTGGAGTGCCCGTCCGCCGCGTCTCCATGGAGGCAGCGCCGGGGAAACGGCCTCCGCCAATGGGCGAGCAGAGAGGGCGGGGCGGGAACGGCGGGCGCTCCTGATTGGACACGGCTCCGCGAGGGGCGGGGTCAGGAGCTGAAGGGGAGGTGGCGGGGGATGCGGGCGGTGCGACCCAGAACCACAGGATCAGGGAGGGTGGAAAAGAGCTCCCGCATCACCGAGCTGAGCCAGCGCTGACCCAGAGCCACAGGATCAGGGAGGGTGGAAAAGAGCTCCCGCATCACCGAGCTGAGCCAGCGCTGACCCAGCACTGCTAAGGCCACCACTAAACCGTCTCCCCAAGCGCCACATCTACACGGTTTTTGAACGCTTCCACCGCCTCCCTGGGCAGCCCACTCCAATGCTCGACCACCCTTTCTGTGAAGGAGTTTTTCCTAATGTTCAGCCTAAACCCTGGAGGCCATTTCCTGTTATCGCTTATAACCTGGGAGAAGAGCCCGAGCCCCAGCTGGCTACAACCTCCTGTCAGGGAGTTGTAGAGAGCAATAAGGCCCCCCCGAACCGCCTTTTCTCCAGGCTGAGCCTTCCCAGCTCCCTCAGCTGCTCCTCATCAGACTCGTGCTCCAGACCCTTCCCCAGCCCTGTTCCCTTCTCTGACATGCTCCAGCACCTCAACGTCTTCGTCACGATGGGCCCAAAACTAAACACAGGTTTTGAGGTGCTTCGCAGTGCCCAACACAGGGAACGGTCACTACCCTGGTCCTGTGGCCACACTATTGCTGGTACAAGCCAGGATGTCATTGGCCTTCTTGGCCACCTGGGCACACACTGGCTCATATCCAGCTGTCAACCAGCACCCCCAGCTCCTTTTGAGCCTGGGATTTCATTCTTCGTACCCAACACGGCCTTCTTCCAGCTTCTCAGTCCACAAACATGGTGCAACAGGGTATCCCCAAGTTTCCAGTATAGAAAGAACTAGAGAAAGTTTTGCCACCACCACCGCTGATAAAAGGTGTCTGGGTTTTTGTAGTGCTTCATCTTGCAGCTCCTCCTGCTTTCCAAAGTGTTCAGGTATAAAGAGGGCCACACAAATAGAAAGCACTGTCCTGGCTCACCCAGCTGCTTGGTGACAGCAATCTGAGAAGCTGGCGGATGCCTGGTGCTTTCAGCTAAACCAAGTTACTCTGGCTGCTGAAGTGTCTCCATGACACAGAAAAACACCCAAAAAAGCAGAGAAAGGAGAAAAGCATCCTCACCTTTACACAGGGAGCAAAATCTATTAAAGCAGGAGTGGATAAAACTCTGCTTTGCTTAAAATGGGAATTTATGCAGGACATTCATCTGACGTGGTGCATGGGCACCTGCTGTGAAAAGCAGAATTTTTTTATATTGCAATCTACAGACACTGTAAACCCTTTTCCTCTTTGCAGGCAATGAGAACATCATGGTGACATTTTAAGACATCGTGGCAGCTGGTTGCAGCACAGGTCTTTTTTCGACCAAGGCAGAATAATTTCACCTGGAATTTGTATGCACAAATCATGTCACTCAGACAATACAAGAAGACCATTTTGTCTTTGAAGTCTTTATTGCATCAATGTAACATACTCAAATGTGAAACAACACTTCTAAGAGAAGTGTGTTCCTGTTGTAAACAACTTAGCAATAAAATGTAGCTGTTTGAAACTTTTATTAAACCGTGTATATGGCTTTTGATTGGCAGTTTTAAGATTAAAAGGTGATTAAAAAGGACAGCTTGAAAAGATGTAAAAATGCCATTATTTACTTTTTTTAAGAACTTCAAAAATTTTCAAATTGTTTAAGCATGTGAACTGAGTTATGCCTCTGTAGCTGACTGCAAATTGGTGATTCTAGAGAAGGATTAATGCTTCAGTAATGAAAAGAAAAAATTAAAAGTCCCTCTTTACAGTCTTCAAAGTTGCAAAAGCAATGACTTTGTGGAAGCTGGAAGTAATAGGGGGGGGACTACAGAGAATTCCCCTAAGAAATGGGTATGAATACAGTAATTTATACCTAAGAAATAACCAAAGTATGCCAGGGTAACAAACATACAGGTAAGGGGGCTGAAACAATAAATACAAAGCACATATTCATATGGGAATTCTTTTTCTTCCAGACTTTTAGCACCAACAAGGCTGAGTGGATACCTAAGGATGACTGAAAACTCTGCTGGTAAGTGAGGTTATTAGAATCATAGCACTGCTTTGATTGAAAAAACCTTTTGGATTCCCTCAGCACAGAACATTTTAAATAAATTCTCACAAGAAGGTGCTTCATGGTGAATACTGGAAATAGGAACACACACAGGTGCTCTGACCTACCCCACACTTCTTACTGCTGGCCACGGTTAAGGCAGAACAGCTCTCCTACCACTCCCCTCTGCCTTGTGTAGGAAGAAGTCAGAGCTGTTCTCACAGCTCTTGCCTACATCTCTGCATAACTGAACTTGAAATGTGAGTACTGAAATAACATGTTCTAAAATACTTGCTTGTGTTAGTCCTTCTGTTGATAATTTGAAGACATTTTTAAACATGTGGATAGATCAATGAAGAAGAAACCTAGATGTAAAAAGAATTTTAAAATTGCCCTGTAAATTCTTACATGTAAAAGGCACTAACATTTCCTAGACTATTACGATCATTCTATTATTTGAAAGTAATAAGGTACTGTGGATATGCCTGAATGTCATTAAATATGACAAACACTGCTGGATTATACTCATCATCAGCCACGCTGTCGTACAGGTCAGTAGGATCTGCTGGGCTCCTTGGTGGTGGAGCCTTTAGTCCTTCTCTCCCATCACAGTACCGCCCAGTTAGGACCCGAGCCAAGTACATGTGTTTTTTGCCTTTCACATCTGGAACGGAGTAAGTATCCCGAGCAGAGTAACATGCATGAACAGCAAAGTAGGTTCCATCTCCAATGGCTGCAGCTGTTAGGAAAGACAACATTTTCAAATACAGTTAGTGTTCTTACTCTCCTAAGAATCTCTACTAAAACTCCTTTTTTTTTCAACTCTGCAGAAGCTAAAAATGTGGTTAGAGTTCAAACACAAAATTCCAGTAATAATCCTTCGTATCAGAATCAGATATGAACCCACATAGATACCAGGTAAGTCCACACCCAGGTTTTGACTTCCCTTTCCTATGGAGAAAAGAGCTTCTCTCTTTAGCATGGTTTAACCTGCAATCGATCAAATTGCAATTCTTCAGAGACTTTTGGACTTAAAATTACTATATAATTGTAATTATAGTTTTCTAGTCACACTTCCCAGCAAGTTAGAGGAATCACATGTCTTTGTTCAAGAGAGGTTTCTTTTTTCTGACATTGCTAAAAAGCTGTTCAAGACAGACAGGTCCTTCCTATCTGGCTGCCCTGATCTTCGGATACTTTTCCTTGGCTACCCAGCCTGACAGAGGGGAAGTGTGCCTTCCCAATTGTTAATCTCAGCTGAGATAAAAAGGTAGATGTCAATATCCACAAGCAGGGAGAGGACATGGGGATCTAGGGCTCTTGCTTCCTGAGTAAATCCAACCTCCTGACACTACCACAGAGCAGGAAAGCGAAACTACATCTCCTCTGGTCATGTTTTAAAAAGAAGTTGTGGCTGCCATTCCTATCTGTGCACAACCTGGTATGTTTTGTGTATGCTGGGCTTCATTTATTCAAGAAAATCTCAGTGTAAGTACCCTCCAGAGGATCCAGACAGAGAAAGGTCTACTTTTGGATCCAGACCACACTGAAGTGTCAACTAGATCTGAGTTAAGCTGCCCAGCTCTCTCAAGATCAAATCAGCCCTAGGCATGTACAATTCTGTCTTAAGGAAGAAAACATTAAGAGCAAAAATTAAGGACTTTTGAAGTGAGGTTACATGGCTACTAAAATCAACTAGCACCTCAATTCAATCCATGTTCCACTTTTTTGGGTCCTGTCCTTCATCTATGAATGCTGCCAAATAATACACATAACATGACTGTACAAGAGGAAGTGGACAAAACAAGCTTTGAACTAATGCAAAATATCTTTATGCTAAATATTTAAGTTGTCTCTAAGAACTATTAAAGGCTAAGAATTAAATCATGAATCTCATAGATTTTGTGAGCATAAAAATGCTAAGGATGTGACATCTTATGCTGTCCTAATCTTTGGAGGCAACAGGAGAAGTATCTGCACTTCTACTTTGCTACCTGTCTTTGACTAAGAGGAGAGGAGATACCATTAGCTAGTAGCTGTTACCTCAGCAGAGGATGTTAAACAGTGTTCCTTATTCCTTTCTCTAGGTAAATGATACAAAACAATTCCCAAAAGGTGCCCAGGCTTCATTTCAGAGTAGGTGAACTCTTTTTGATATCTTTTACATGGTGGCATCCAGCAACAAGGGATTAACTGAACAAGATAATTCCTCCGTCCATACAGATTAATCTCAGGAGTCATTTTTTACTGTGTTCTCTAATTTCATTCAGGTTTCATGTTGTGCTGACAGCACTATAACATGGACATCCTGTAGCACTCATACATGTCTAGGAAATTAACTGATTTGGAAAATGACTCACCATTCTTTCCAGCATACCCACGATTAAATCCATAGTAGTTAATTGAGCTCAATGAGGATGCAGCTGTCCCATGAAACAGCAACTGCTCATTATTTTCACTTTTGTTCTTTTTACAGAGAAATTTTTTTTTTAATTGGTATGTCTGCCAGAGGACGCGATTTTGTATTCTTTCAATCTGCAAAATGACAAAATTAATTATATTTATACTAGGGATAAATAGGGTAGGGATGAATATTTATCATGGTAGGAAAGCATTAAATGAAATCAAACCGAAAGAATTACAGTAATTTTCACTATTTTCAGTTAGCATGAGGTTTGGGTAGAGGAACTGAATATGTAAGCCTTCTGAAAAACCAGACACCAAAACAGCTTATAAGAGAGTTTCAATCTTAGTAATTCTGGGTAAGCATTTGTTTTGCCTAGTATACCAGGTGCCCAGCAGGCATGGTAGCTGTGCATTGTCATTTCTAGAAACAGGCAGCTGTATCACTGCTAGAGGCAATGATGTAAGATGCCTTCTAGACATCCTGATCATCTTTACTGATGATTTTCTCACTAAAGGATACACTGCAGCAATAGCATTATGTTGAGTTTAAGTTTCTCTTCTAGATCTAAGATTGCAAGTCAGAATTGCTTCTCTTATGTGTAGCTTAGCAACCCATAAGAAACTACTATATAAAAATCACTTAGTGGGAGGATGGATGTTGCTGGCTCCCGATGCCAACAATATGAATATAGCTTAAGGGGAAGCAGTGTCTCTGCATCAAAGTATAATCTTAACGGCATTGCTGTAACAGCTTTCCATTTTTAACAGAAAAGGACATAATGTCATTACTTGATTTTTTCTATAGTACACTAATATTTTGTTCTCTTTGTGTGTTTTCATGACCATGCTCATCGAAGCTTGTGATGGAAGAAAATTTTTAAACATATTATTCTTACTCCTAATTTGATTATATGTTCTACTGTTTATCTCTTCTCTTGAGTCAGGACAATTCCATCTTCTCCCTGGCAATTAAATCTCTGTGCATTGTTTGCAGACTTCTAAATAAGCAGGATCAAATATTGACACTGGTTAAAACGGACAGCCAAGACTGGAAAACTCTGGGATGATAGGGGAGAAGTTGTAAATTAGTCCAAAGCTTTATGTCAGTCTACAAGGATTTTGTTGGGGTTTTTTTTGTATTCTGAATGCATTTACTCATCCCTCCATTTCAATATAGAATTTCCTGATTGGAAATACCACATTAACTAGTGAGTACCACATTGACTGAACAAAGAGTCAGCCTGAAGACTGACAGTCACTGGTTTTGCACCATTAGATGGCAGAAATGGCAGAACAGCTCTGAGGAAACTTGCTTTGATTTATATCCACCCTGTACAGTGCTGGGGACACTGACATACAAAAGGTGTATTGGGTTGCAGACACCTTATATGCAAATATTTAGAAAGTATATTAATGTTTCTTGCCCAAGCATTGACATTTCCTCCCCTCCCCACCCCATATGATATCACCTTCTCTATATTAAAGTTCGGACATGTTCTCCTAAACATCTTCTCAACTGTTCTATATTCAGGATGTGATGGCTTGAGATTCACCAGTTTGACATGTTCATTTTGCATGTCTGTCCACTCCGTAGGGAGCTCTATTGACTGCATATCTGCAAAACAGAGGTTGCATTATTATCACAGACAACTAGCTCAGCTTCACAGGCACATCTTAGAAACCACCTGCACAGACAGGGCTAAGAGGACAGTACCTTCTGCAATACTTCATTCAACAAGTGCTCTCGCTCTTCCAAACACCGCTGGCTCTGTAATGCACTGCTAAGGCTCTACATCTTGTCTAATTATCCCCATACCAATATCTAACTAAAACAAGCTTTAAAACCCCAGAAGAATTTTATCCTTTTAAGTGGCTTATTCTTTTAAGTGGGGTATTCTTCATACAGCATTTCCTTTGTAAGATTTAAGCATGAAATCTATGCTCACCAGTCACATTTGTGCAGATAATATTTGCACTTAAAACTGATGTTCTGACTTCACTCATACTTGCCACTGATTATGAAACTCAAAACTGCTGGCAAAGGAAAAAAAAAAAAAGAAAAAGGAAAAAAGGCTGTGGAATACCTTACTTCTCTGGGATACCCAAGTTTGCATTTATCTGAATCATCAATAATCACTATTTGAGTTTCTTTATTTAGCAAAAGTGTCGTTTACCTTCATCCTTTGCCACACGTTGAAGGTTTATAGTTTTTCCTTGGTCATCAGTAGCCTTTAGAGTTTTCAGATCCACCTTGTAGTTCTTCTTGTTAATTTTGACATCCAGATATGGTTTTTTAAATAATTTGGCATGCTCCAGCTGCGTATTTGTCAGTTTATCAAAAGCAACAAAGCTGTCATTGCTTCCTCGATACCTCCATTCTACCAGGTTATAAAGAAGTTCTGCCTTGGATTCCTCTTCTTCAGTAGACTTAATTTGTTGGATCATTCTTTGAACTTCTAGAGAAATGGAATAGACATCCCTGCTAATACCAGAAATTTTAATTTGAGGGGGAGAAAGTTTATTTTCAAGATGAATGGTGACTTGCTTTCTTCTCTGGAGATCTTCCAAAATGGCAATTTGTGTCTCATCAAAACTTTCAATTGCCTCATCTGCAACAGTATTTTCAAGCTGTTCCTTTAAAATTAAATCCTTTATCCAGGACTCAGTTGCATCCAACTTTTCTTGGCTTTCTCCACAAATTTGAAATGTGACTAAATAAACTTTCTTCTCCAAAATCATCGACTTTTTATTCTCAGAAGGTTGTTTTTTGCCCCAAAAAAAGGCTGTGGATAAATATATGCCAATTATTAGTTGTAAATAAAAGAAGTTCAGTTTTATTTGCCCACACACAGAAAACACACCAACTTACATTTAAATGTAGATAATGTTCCTGTTGTGGATGAATCTGAATCTTCTCTTTTCTTCATGCTTTGATAAAAGTCTGTGAGCATATTTGTCTGGAAGATGACAATTTTAATTGTCTGTAAATGCTGTACTGATTTTTGTCTTGCAAATTCCACTATAGCATCCAACATTTCATCAGCTACCTTGGCTGGACTCTGTCCTGCTTGACCTAAAGAAAAATAAAAGGCACATATCAATGAACAGTTTTTGTGCAAATCTACTGTTACCTATATTAAGTTTGTCTGTTTCTGAGCTACTCCCATCACAGCCCTCACTGCTTTCCCAAGAAAACACAAACCTGTTCCAATAGCTGGCAAGGCAACAGATTTGTACATCTTTTGTTCACACTCATGAAGCACTTTGGAGACCTGACTCTTCACCTGGTTATTGGTAATCAAATGGATGATTTTACTGCACAACAGATTCCCACCTTGTGTAGTAATAAAGCCACTTTGATACTGCCCAGCTGCAAGAGAGAAGATAAAGAAGGAGACATAACATTTACGAAGTGGCAATCTCCTCTGGTAATATTGATTGTTATATTGGTGCTACAAGAGAAGTGGAAAAAGTGGAAAGAAATCCACTGTGAGCTATTTTATTGTGGGTTTACTTGCTCTGGTTTTCTCTGTAAATACTCTGCAGGGTTTCTTTGAGAAATTAATTCAAGTCAATGTGTGTTTTCTAATTTCCTAAGATCTCTGCTACAAAATATTTTCCTATTATGTACAATTTAAGAATTTATGATGACTTACATCTCACTTTTATTTAAAAGCATGCCAAATTAATTTTATGTGAAAACCTTTCTTATGCAACTTATTCCTTGAAAGTCCAAATTTTTATTCTGCAGAAGAGCTGAGTGGTTAACATAATATCATTATGTCCAACTGATCTAAGAATGGTATGGAATTTTTAAAAGATGTTTGTGATTTCTCAGAGCACTTACAAAATGGAGCCATATTGTGAGGATGAATGGACCGATGAGCACAGAGCTCCAGACCACCTCACAGATCACAAAGGTAATGACTGTAAGATGCTCTGCAAGCACTGAGATCAGGCTGAGAAATTTACTTTGATAAAAAGGTTTATCTGCCAGGTGATTTTCTTATGACTCTTAGCATTTTCTGAAAAATATTTTGTATACTAAATTAAAATGTAATTTGGATCATTGTAATGAGGTTTTAAGTTCCTGCAAACATTATAATTCCTTTGCTTAGTCCATTCCAACAAAAATAGAAAAAAAAATGCACTGGCACAAGGAGTTTTATTTTAAGTTGAGGGTAAGGAATATTTCATAGTAGTATGTTGATATGGCCTTGCTCTGTGGTGGAGTTTCCTTGGGAAACAAGCAGGGTGTAGCTCTGCATGGGAATGCAGACATGAGCATATTTACCAAACAAGTTGGAGCCAAGCATTTTATCTTATCCTAGACAGTAGTTTGGAAATCAGAAAGACATAAAAGTGGCTGTTTGAAATGAAAGAAAAGGAAAATCAATGCAATCGTTCTGAGAACAGAGACATTTGCTTGATTTGAAGTTAATTATATATATGTGTTTGTACAAAAGTTCCTACAGAGCAAAAGGCTGGGAAAAAAATCCAGGAAACTCCATCTTGAAAGACAATTTCCAGACTCAGAGCAGGCACATTTTGTTTATGTATCTAAAATGTCCCTTTCTATGCTTGTAGTGGCCAACCACAGTGAGCTGGAATTTTAATGCTTTACTGGTCTGGCAGAATGCAGACTACAGAGGAACTTAGGATCAGGGTTGTCCTGATTTCAGCTGGGATAGAGTTAATTTTCTTCTTAGTAGCCAGTACAGGCCTATGTTTTGGATCCAGTGTAAGAATAAAGTGCATAACACACTGATGTTTTAGTTGTTGCTAAACAACTGTGAATAGAAAAATTTTCAAGGTATGTGTCAAAAGAATGGGAATTTTCAAAGTTCCTAAAAGTGAAAGCTGTGTTTTTCAGATAAAATAATTATGTCATCAGAGTAGAGAACTATAAAGCAACTTTAAGTTTTCAGAGAGAATGGTAACAACAAAAAACATTAATCAAACAAAATAGTATGCTTTAACATACCATATTGAGCACATTCGTCTGCTACCTGGGAACCAGCAGCATCCATAATTGCTTTGAAGACCCCTTAAATCACACAAGAAAAGCATACATGTTCATTAAGTCACCTTAACTATCTCTACCCAAAACTCTACCAAACTTCTGTACTCTACACATACCCTAAATTCTTGTATGGCATGATACAACAAAGTTCAAAACCTTGACAGTTTCCCTAAGTACTGTCCATGACACACTGCACTGGCTGCAGAGAGAACACTTCCTTCCCTGCTGATTAGAAGTCATTAAGAACAACTCCTACTTCATAGTTTCACTAGCCAAACCTGTATGCCCTTCACTAAACTCTCCAATGGCTTTGAACTATATAATTTGGTATCTTTCATGCTTATAATTCACCATGTCAAAACCCTCTGCTTCTTACAGAGCAATTTACTTAACCAGGGCTTTGTCTTACAGTGAAACATTTTAGGATAAGAGCATTTTTTCAGAATTATACTTAATCTAAAAATTCCCTTTTGTTTAAACTTTTTTTGGTTTTAAGCAAAAAAAACCTGGTCAGATGCCTTCTGTTTGGAAATGAAATCAAACATTCAGGATGTGTAAAAAACCTGTTTAAGATCCATTTCCTAACTAATCACAACTCTTTATCTGTCATCTGAAAAACACTTCATAAAATTTTCCCTTGTGGACAATTCTTTCCTGTACCCCTTTCTAAAAAGTAGCCCAGATTTATTGCTAAGGAACTACATATTCAATATAATACCTGCTTTGGCATCAAATGATGAATTTGATAAGTTTACAATAACCTCTGTATCTTCCTTGGTAATATCTCCCCTAATTATTTGGAGTGTGATGGGACCAATCTTCATTTCATGAACTCCCAATACTTCTGCAGGAACAGGCCTAATGAAATCTGCAAGGGGAAGAAAAATACATTAAATCACTTCTCCTTCAGTTTGGAGTATTATTCTCTTCCACTGATCAAAACTTCTACTTATCCTTTTAAGGAATATGCTCTAGATCAGTTTGATGGATGTAGAGTGTCTCTGCTTTTCTCTTAATTCCATTTCTGAAAGCTGGGAGGCACAGTATTCTCCCTGTTTAAATGCTGTGAAAGTGTAACCATTTCTATTCCTGTAAATTTATGCAATATGAATTCAGAAAATGCCTTCAGGGTTTATCTGATCTGATCAGCTCTGTAACAGAATTTCCTGAACTAATTCTTACAAGAAATGGAGCATCCAGCTTAAGTGTTGCCAGTAATGGAGACCAGATCACAGCCCTTTTGTAGGTTATTTCATATTTGCCTTCATGGATACAAAACTGTTCATTTCTTCTAGTTTAAACTTATCTAAGTGATATTTTATCTGCCCACTCTTAACTTCATCTCTCTGATACCCAGCAACTGAGGTAGAAGAGCTTTATATCCTTATGAATAAGCCTCTGCCCTTGATGCAATACACTCAGGTTTTGGCTATTGTGTCCCACTGTTGTCAGTTAATAAATGGAAAGGAAATGATCCACTATATATATGCGTGTGTGTGTGTGTATGTAGGAGATTAGAAGTACAGAAATACAGGCGATTTATGGCTCGTTTGGCCTAGTGAGAGCAAGTTCTTATATCCTTTGAGCAGGACAAACTACTGTGTCTCCTATCAGAACACCCTCTTTGTTATGGTAAGACTCCTATCAGAACACCCTCTTTGTTATGATAAGACTGGCCTCACTGAGAGTTGACCATGCCCTCAACAAAAGAAATTCCTCCCTAAGAATTTTACAAATGACATTTAAGAATGCAAATCCATTAGGAGGAAAAAAAAAATGCCCTCTGCCCTGATGGTATTTCTTCTGTTTCTCAATACATATAAATCCACTTAACAGCATTTACATTCTCCCGTGTCCCATCTCCTATCCCTACACAACTTACTTGGCTGTGCTGCTGTGGCATTGCAACTTTCATCTGCCCTATGTTCTAGTTCAGTGGTAAAAGCCTAAGAAGAGAAAAAAAGTACCCAAGATAGTATTTCACAGTATATACACTGAATGTTTCTATAATTAATGTTGTCATGTAGCTCTTGCTGAGGCACCTGACACACTTTACAGTCATATTTAAGTGTCATTAGTAACAGTGAAAGACCCAGTGTGGACAGTGTGAGAAGAGATATCTCTGCATTGCTAGAACTCCTCTGTCAAAAGATAAGGGAGCATCTACAAGCATTTACAGTGCCAACGGCAAGGCCAATTTTGTCTGCAGCTTCTGCTTGCTGAGAGTTTGTATTTCAGAGACACTGGAAAGACATCTCATTGTCACTGGCCCACAGCAGTAAGAAAGTGCCAAATTATTTCCTTAGAAAGCAGTATAAGTAAAACAGATTATTAAAGTGTAACTACAGCAGTATGTTACAAAGACAGCTTTGTCCTGAGAAGAACTACCTGAATGCAATCAAGATCTTTTGGGTTCAAGAGAAAATTAACTTCCTGGAGATTCTTCCAAGTGTGACTACTACTGAACCTGAATACCACATCAAACATTAACTTAGAAACAATGATTTTAGGAAATCCAAATCCTCCAGCCCCAATAGCTGGGAAAGTGATCGATTTCAGTCCACGTTCTTCAGTTTTCTTCAAGCAGAAATTGATTACATCTTCTAGGACCTGTAAAACACAGCAAAGATACTTTTTTTTCTAAAGGCGTCATTTATTACTAGTTCCAAAGAAACTGGTATGACAAGGAGCTCTGAGTTCACCAAGGCATCTTTAAGGTCACTCCAACAGAAGAAAATGGAGTCAAGTCATCTAAATTAACTATGTTAAAACCTGAAATTTCAGGACAGATCCCAAATAAATATGTAGCTGGGAGTGGGTTAATAATTGAAATATACCTTCTCTGTCTGTCCTCCATCCCACTTGGGTAGTATGGCATGAAACACAGCCTTGCAGGTCATAGCACATCCACTGGTGCAGAGTACACTCCCAGGACCAGCAACCTGACGTTGTTTTTCAGTGTCAAACTCATTTTGGAGAGCTGGTCCAGCTCTTTCCAGCAGGGCTTTGCAAAGAGGCCCCACACCAAACTGCAGATCTGTGCCAACGCTGTTGACAACAACATCCGTCTGCAACAAGATTACAATGAAAATAGCTACAGCCAGAATTCAAGCAAAAACATGCACCAAGATTAAAAGCCCTACCAAAGGAACACACAGCAAAAGGAACAAGATGCCAGTGGATACCCAAAGCAGCAGCCCAGACAGGTACCCATTTCCCCTAATATCCAACCAAGATAGCTACAGATCATACAAGTACTGTTAGAAAGTACTTTAGTATTTCCCTTTTAGGAAAAAAAAGCAAAATCTTTTACATGTTGGCCTTAGATCTGGAAAACAAACAAGACCTAGCTGGGAATGAAACACCCTGAAATTCACAGCTGCCCTCTAGAAATGGCTGCAGTGACAGATCTCACCCTACACTCAAGTTTTGCAAGCTTGCGTCCTTGTTTAGCTAGCACACAGCTGTTCTTTCCTTATGTAGCAAGTGCTTGTAAAACCTACTGTCCTTCCTTTTTCATTTAAATTGGAAGAACTGAAAGATCTTACCATCAAGTTAGAAAGGAGTCAGAAAAGTAAAGACCTACCGTGGCTTCCTGAATATTTTTCTTCTCCACTCGGATGCAAAGTCCTTCCTTTGTTATAACCATCTTCAGATCCCCTTTCCTCTTCTCCTTCTGGCTTTTTTTCAGCATCAGCCATTGTGGGGAGAATGATTTAGCTGAAAATACTTTTTTTACTGTCTCACTCAGAACCTGAATGATATCTTCTGCATTACTCACAAGATGAACCTCCTTCAAACTGCTGTCCTCTGTGAATTCTTCCAAGGTCTCCTTGACAGAGGATACAATTGAATCTGCACACATCTGCGGTGGAAAGCCAAAGATCCCTCCGCTTACAGCAGGCAGAGCTATGGAACGATGATTGTATATTTCAGCTAGTTGTAGACATTTCCTCACTGTCTTTTTTAACAACCACGTGCACCTTTGTGATTCCTCCTTGCTCCACCTGGGCCCAACAGCGTGAATGACGTTCTTGCAGGGCAGTTTCCCGGCGCCCGTGATCACTGCGCAGCCGGGCTGCAAATTGCCGTGCTTCTTCACCAGCTCATCGCACTCCTGTTGCAGTGCTGGGCCAGCTGCTCTTGACAGTGCATCAGCAAGGCCACCAATGTGTTTTAGGTTTTCATTAGATGCATTCACCACAACATCAACAGGGTAATCACACAAGTTACCTTTATACACTCCTACCACAATTCCACCTAGCAGGTTTTCTTCATAGTAGACCTTTCTTTTCACGTTATCACCAACTTCTTCACCCTTCTGTTCTTCTTCTTCTTCTTCCTTAATCCTAATGAAACAGCTAAACTTCTGCTTTGCCTCTAAAATACATAAATCTTTCCTCTCATTGAAGAACTCTTTTGCACCTGGTTTATCAATTGGCACATTTTTTGAGTAAAGGGATGAGACAGATTTTTCAAACATGGTGAATGCTTCTGGCACTTCTGTTCTTGGTCCCTTCAGGGAAATACATGGTGTCTTGGTGTCAAAATGTACTGTCACACCTTTCTTCTTCAATTCTTCACAAACACCAGATTTCTCCCTCTCTACAAACTGCACTATCCCTACCGAATTAGCTGGGATTACTTTTTCCATGATTGTGTTTCTATCTATAAAATGATTAAGTCTCTGATAAACCTCTGTTACAGCCTTAGAAAAGCCAGCAATAATCATTTTACTTTCTTTTCCAACAGATTGCCAAGTGACGACAATTTCCTGGGAAGAATTATATGTCCTGAGCAAGGACAGAAGAAGATTCTTCCACTGATCCTTTTTAATGACTTCACCATCCTCCACATTGATGCACTCGTATTTTAAACCTGTTTTTATTTGCTTTTCTGCTTCTAGAAGATCTTTGGGAGCATCTCCATATAGCAACACAGTATCATCCTGAAGTTCATAAAAAGTATTAATTTTTTCCCTAATGAATAACACATCTGACATTTTTTTATTATCTACACACTGTAGATAGTGGAAAACATGGGGATCAATGGTAACCGATGTACATGGCACACTCAATACCTTTTCCAGTAAATCAGCTTTGATTTTATATACTTCTGTAGGTAATCCACATAACTGAACAGTCTTTTTTTTGTCATCATAAAAGATCTTTAGGCATGGATATTCCTTCTGAATATTCTTTTCTAACCCAGCATTGTGCAGCACAGCATACTTCCCTGGGATCACTGACACAGAAATTTCTATGCTCTGTTTTTCCCTTTCACTTTGCTTCATGCATTCCCTCACTTCTTTCTCTGCATTGTCCACTGCTGCTCTGCTGCCTGCAATCACCACCATCTCCTCAGAAATGTCAGTTATGATCAGAGCACCATCTTTCAACAACCTGTTTTTCACTTCTTCCCAACCCGATGAACTGACTTTACATTTTATAGCTATGTAACGTGCCATGATACGTGAGAACTCAGTGGAAGCATCTTGCTGCCATGTCTTGAGCAACTTAATCATTGGCTTTTTCTGCTTGCAGAGAGGTGAGGATGGGCACAACATAACTTCTGGGTTTGCACAGTCTGCCTGGGGCCATTTGAGCTCACAATGGCAAACTGCCATTTCCTGGTTTATGTCCTGGGTCAGATTGGCATACCTCTGTAAATACTGCCATACATACGGGTCTAGTGGCACCCCAATGGGGTCTGGCATCTTGACAGCTGGTCTTTCTTTTCCATAGAGAGCCATTCCCAGGGAGTGATAATATGGATGCACAGAAATCAGCATCTTTTCCAGTAAATGTTGCTTTCCCAAGACCGTGGTTAGATCTAGAAGTTAGTGCAAACACACATAGATCATTAGCTTCAAATCAAGCAAATGTCTCTGTTCTCAGAACTATTACATTGATTTTCCTTTTCTTTTTCTTTCATTTCAAGATGCTATTTTTATGTCTTTCTGATTTCCAATGTACAGGACAAGATAAAAGGCTTGGCTCCAACTTGTTTGGTAAATATGCTCATGTCTGCATTCCCATGCAGAGCTACACCCTGCTTGTTTCCCAAGGAAACTCCACCACAGAGCAAGGCCGTATCAACATACTACTATGAAATACTCCTTACCCTCAACTTAAAACAAAACTCTTTGTGCCAGTGCATTCTTTTTTCTTTTTTTTTTCTTTTTTTTTTGTTGGAATGGACAAAGCAAAGAAATTATAATGTTTTCAAGAACTTAAAACCCCATTACAACGATCCAAATTACATTTAAAAATTTCTATCTCAAAGTAAATTTACTAAGCCAGTAGTCTCCTAACACAGATATTTACCAGACGTTGCACTGGCACAAAAACTGGAGTGATTCAAGGAAATCAAGGAATAGTAACAAGATTGTTCTTTAGCTCTGTTCTTCCCTGATAATGAAGACATTTGACCTTAGTTTCTGAAAGTTAACTGTGCAAGCTGAAGTCACTGACAGATCCTCTCGACCTGCAAGTACAATTAATCTGGTATTGCAGATAAAAACCTCTGCAAACGGAGAAAAAACACCAGTGAGAACCCATGCACGAGGCAGGTATTAAAATGAATCTCTGGTAACAAAAGAAAATAAACAAAAAAACCCCCAATAGATTCTGAAGTCCTAAACATGCAGCAGTATTTCTACATGCAGAGCACTTCCCAGGAACAGGACAGTGTACACTGACTTCAGCGACAGAAAGCCAGGCTTCTCCTAATGCCCACATTTGCAGTAATTTTCTTGCAGGTCATCTGCCTATGAGCACCTTGATCAGGCAAAGGACAGTGTTACCTTTGTGGTCACAGAAAGTAATGATGGCTGAGTTCTCCTGGGGGAAGAGCTGGACATCTGACACGGGCCCCCCTCCACTCCGTGCACTCTCAAAGTACACTGTGAGGTAGTCTGTGGAAATGTTGTCTGGTAGGTTTTCAGCCTTGATGGTCTGTGTCAATTCAAGAAGCCTGGCAGTCATTTTGAATTCTCTAACTCTCTTGTCTTGTGAACATTTTTTGACAAATTCCTCAGTATCTGTAAACAGAAGAGCAGTATGAATGGACTGTGTTTTCCTGTGTCATTATCAGCCCTGGCTATCACTTCAGGCAGAGAAATAAGCAGAGTCTACTCCCTGTATTTGGAACAAAACTGTCTCAGGTACCAAATAACTCTGTGTTGTAATAAAAAAGGTGAAAAGCACACAACCATGTTACTCTCTGCTATTCACTACCAGTATGTTTCTGTTCCCATCTCATAAGTGTACTGTCTTCTCTAAAGGAGACTTTATATAATCCCCAAACTCAGTGCACTTCTAATTCTTCTTCATCTAACCCAAAACAAGATAGAAACAACAAAGTATTCTTATCCAATTTCAATAAAGATGCCAGAGTTTTCCTTTTTCAGTGTGACATTTGGATCACGGGCATTTTTGTGGAGCTATATATAAGACACCTTTCTTGAGAGACTGCAATCTGGGTACTTTTTTAAGACAGTCTGGATCTCCAATGGGAGAGGAATCAAGCTCTGAAAGCTATTACTCATACATATACATGGTAATTAATAATGGTGTCATCCTGTCTTACCAATACTTTTTATAAAGGTAGCTACAGCAACATTTATTTCAGGTATCAGTTCAATAGTAAAGTCAGCATCTACAGTCAGGCCGCTGACGTTCTCCAACAGCATCTGTAAGCAGTTTGGACTGCACGTCTTTATGTTCTCAAACACCACTGAAGGCGAGGCCTCTGCAGAGTCAACTTCCTCCTGGAGTTTACTGTTTGGAACAAAACTCTCTGCTTTCTTCAAGGCTTTTGTATCACCTGCAGCAGAAAGATAAATAAGCCACATAAAATATTAGTGCACATGTCCTGGAATAAACAGATTCTTCTTACCCTTTCTTTCCTTTCCTTCCCCAAGAAAAGAGATTGGTAACCAAATAAATACTGCAGGGTACCCCTGGACATTTTGAGATCCAAAACAGCCCAGATGCAATATTCTGCAGGGCTGCAGGCAGCTTCTTTAGGGCACAAAAATAGGCAGGAGTAAACACGTCCAAGATCACTGGTATGTCTCTGAGACAGAGACTAAACTAAACCAAATTAAAATCCATTGAGATAACAGGTCACGGCTGCTCAGGTGTCGGTAAGGGTTGGGAGAGACCCTGCAGCCTCTGCATCTGTTTCTTAGCCCAGGTGCAGGCAAAACAAGCCTGAACATAGCTCAGGACATCCTCAGGCACCATAGGCCACCAGTAGCTCTGCATTACTTGAGGTAAAGCATCCTGATGACCACTGTGCCCTGCCATCAGTGCAGCATGACAGCGCTGGAGGGCCCATGTGCACAGAGGGTTGACAGGGATGCAACAAAATTTTGCTAACAGAAAATATAACAGAGGTGCCCACTGAGTACCCCAGAAGTCCAGTGTCTGCCAGAGGCAAGCACATCTCCAGCTTTGCAGACAGATGAGGGTGGAGGTGTGAGAGAACCTCTGAACTGGAATGAGCAACAGGCTGGCTGTGCCTGCTCACCGAGGTACAACAACTGATACTAAACCCATAACATTTCCAGAAGACAGCTGCCTTTGAAGGCCTACCACCACAAACAATAAGAAAACAAAAGTAATAAGGAGCAAGAGCTCTGCAGATGTTAGTTACTAATTTCTAGATTGCTGCAGGAGTCAGCTGCTCCACTCTGTCCAATGAAGAAAATACCGAAAAGCCAAAACCGAAAGCCAGGCTGACCCAATGAAGCAACTGAGAGCAGCATCTGAAGACTTCCAGGTTCCTCTCTAGTATAACTAAAAAACAGATGACAACTTGAAGAACTGGAGTCATGTGTGGAGAAAAGCATCAACATTTTTGTTTTATAAAGAATCAGCACACACAGTGATGGATAACATTTTACCTTTTGTTTGAAGGTTGTTCATGGCATCCAAAGCCTAAAATAAAATAATAGCCAAATATCAGTGACAGATTAGACACTCTTAGTACTATTTCAAAGTTCTGGTTAGGATTAAAATTTTTATTCACCTTTGTGGGAACTAATTTTTCTTCAAATGTCTTCTCTTCAGTAGCTAGTGCTGTTTCAGGCTCTGTGACAATCAACCTCAATTTTCCTTCTCCTCCCAAATGCAACTGATGAAACTGTCTCGCAAGAACTCGTTGCTTGACTAAATAAAACCAAAAAAGCCCTGAGAAAATCTGAATGGAAAAACATTCAGTTTTACATTGCATGGCACTTTCCCATTATCACATTACGACACCGTCGCGATTCAGGAATGGTATTCTGCAATTTATTGTTTCCATTTAAACACGCCAGACCTCGCCGCTCGCTCACTTCCCTTCACTTTCCTTCCCCCCTCCCCGCGCCATGGCAGGATGGAGAGGAGAACTGAAGGCGCATAAACATTACGGATTACAGGATGAGACGAGAACAATTGACTACAAACAGCAATGAAGTAAGAAAAACGAGCATGAACAACACCGATACTGATAACAGAGTGTGCAACACAGGCGAGCAATTCACGCGCCGTTGCTCACCCGACCCCACACCAGGCAAAACCCGGAAAATCTCCCTCCCCTTCCGTGCCCGCAGCGCATGGCTGAAAGGGATCGGATATCACCAGGCAGCTGGCTGTGTCCCTCCCGGCTCCTGGAAAATTAACCTCGCCTTGGCCGGAACAAGGAGATGCAGATACGCTGTCCCGCAAAATGAAAGAGCTTTAAACTCAAAACACTGACACAGTATGCGCAGGCTGTTTTCCTTAAATAAAAAAACCCCGGAAGAACAGCAGAGGACATTACTCCTGCGAAAAACCGCCAGAGATGCAAAACTCGGCTCTATCACGTGTTTCATAGCGGTACCCGGGGAATCCCGGTACCGGCCCCACGCCTTGAACACCCTCTTCCTGACAGTGCCGAAATGGCTTGGGTCTGTATGTCCTGAACTTACCAGCCGGGAGAGCCAGCAACTGGGAAGCATGTTAAAGCAAGAAAAAGAAAAATTGTATATAGGTATGTGAGTGTATCTGTGTGTTTCTGCACATACGTGCATGTGTACGTACACATTTAACCCAACTGCAGCTAAGTCCTTTCTACCTTGCTGCAAGTTTATAAAAATATGTGCATGTTATAGATGTTGTATTTATATATATCTGTAACTAATCTAATTGTTAGATTAACATAAGCTTTATTATTCCGAGTGCAGTCTAGAGAATACTACTGTGCATCAAGATGAATATGTATGTATGGGATACATTTACCAGCTTACAGCCTTTATGCCAAACACAATCCAGCGGCTAGTACTAAGCACCAAATCTAAGCATATATATATAAGTAAGTATCATATCCTGAGTTAGAAGGGACCCACAAAGATCATCGAGTCCAACTTTTGGACCTGCACAGGACATCCGCATGAATCACACCATGTTAACATACTATCTACTCTATATTGCACACTAGGGGGTGTATACGACATATTATATACTATAGATACTGCACATCACGTACTAGGCAGGATATATTATTACATCGTACGCTACAGCTAAGTTAGTACGTATCTTTTTACTTGCAGGAAGTTTAGACTTTTGAGTTACGACCCCAACACCCCCGCAAGGAGCCCACACACTGATCCATGTCCTGGCCCCTGCCCTCGCCGGGTCCCCTCACCCCGACCCGCCCCGGCCCGGCCGCTCACCCTCAGGGCGGGCGAAGCAGACGAGGATGTGCCCGGTGCCGGTGCCGGCCCGCAGCTCGCACTCGCCGCCGCCCGAGCGCTTCTGGCTCTGGAAGTAGCAGAGCAGCTTCTTCCTGAGCGCGGGCGGCGGCTCGGCGGGGCCCCAGTCCCCTCGCACCAGCAGTGGGAAGGCGCACGGCCGCTGCCGCTCCATGGCCGCCCCCGACAGCTCCTCTCGCCGCTGCGTTATCGCTTTCGATTCCCTGCGCCAAGGGCGCGGCTTTTCTCGGCAAGCACGGGCCTATTGTGTCTCCGCTGCCGCCTATCGCCACACACCTGCCCCGGGCCGCCCCTTAGGGCATAGCGTCACACCCGCGCCCTTGCGCTCCTCTCCCCCTAGAACATCCAAAGCACCTCCCTCACCTTCTCAAATGCCCCGGCTGCCCCTGTGCCGGGGCTGGCAGCCTGTCTCGCTGTTGTCCCAAGACAGGTTCTTCCACCCTGTGTGCAAGAGGCCAATCCACACACACAGTTGAGGCATTTGATTCATCTACAGTTCTGCACAGAAAGCGGGGCTGGGTGGCAAATCCACAAAGCCCTCCCCCAACTATCAAATCCTTTCACTATTTAAACATTTTAGCAAACACAGGCATTAATGTTCATTGGCTACATGTAACTTAGTTCTCTTATTAATTAGCATTCTATCTTCTGTTGGTTAATGATTCTCTTACTTCTCATGCCAATTAGTTCACATGCTCAGTCTTTCTCTTCTTTTGGGTGGGTGGGTTTCTTGACTCGGTGGGCCATGAGTTGGTGGTCACAATCTCCCCTTGCTGGAATTACCTTAACCCAGTAAGAGCTGATTCAACACACTTGCTGAGTTGTCTTTGTTAGTTTCTCCCTTATCTTGGAGTTTCTGCCAAATGTCCTTGTGGCCTGTAAAGTCTCCATTCTTTGTGTCCACTATCAATGGTAAATCCTTCTTCCCAAGCTCTGTTAACCTCCCCCTAAGTCTCAAATCACTGAAACATGTTGAGCCCTAAACATTAACAAGGCAATTCTACTAACAAGTAATTTGTCTTTCTAACACCTGGACATCAGTTAGAGCTTACTTGCTAGCTGCTGTTTCTGAATTCTGAATCTGCTATTCATGGATGAAATCTCCTTTCTTGTTGATTAAACTTGAAAGTGTACAAAGATCAAACACCAGAGAACATGGTTCTTTAAGAAAATTTTTGCATATTCCACATTTTGCATCATTGCTGCCAGAGGAACAAGATCAGAGTGGAACGTAATTTGTCAGGGGAGATTTAGGTTGGATATTAGGAAAAAGTTCTTCACTCAGGGGGTGGTTGTGCACTGGAACAGGCTCCCCAGGGAAGTGGTCACAGCACCAAGCCTGACAGCATTCAAGAAGCATTTGGACAATGCTCTCAGGCACATGGTGTGACTCTGGGGGATGTCCTATGCAGGGCCAGGAACTGGACTTGATGACCCTTGTGGGTTCCTTCCAATTCAGACTATTCAATGATTTATGGTCCCCTTGCATGCTCCTGCCTCTGATCTTTGCTTGTTAGAATAAACCCATTTGGAAAAGCAGCATCTGGCACTCATGCCCTGCACAGAGCCCAGGGCTACAGGTTTCTGCTCCAGGCTTGATGCCCTCGGCACCTCTAATGCAAGCACTGGTGAAAAAACACCTCGGTGTCCTCTGCAGATTCTTGTAGTGCTGGAGAAGCTGAGACCTGATGCAGTACTGGCTCCTGGAGAGAACAGTCAGACTGGTACCACTGACCCATCAGCTGCAATGAAGCACCTGGAACCATCTCCTCTGGCTTCCTGGTGCTTCATTGCATAAACCCCTGGCCACAGGTATTTGTTACAGGGATTTAATAAGTTCATTCATTGTACAAGCAAAACTTTTTTGGCCCCCATACCAATATCTTGATTTCCAGCTCTAGGTTAAACTGATTTCAACACACTTGATTTCAACAGTCAGCAATTTTCAGTGGTTAGAAAACTGAGATAGTAAAAAGCAAAAAAGCCCAAAGGGCTTTGCCAGTTCCAGTGCCGTGACAGAGGCAATGATGGGATGGGTGCAAATGCATAGCCTGAGGTTTATTTATGGCTCTATTGAAATACTTGACTTGCAGATTCATGTTATTTCACACCACCTTCCCTAGAACAGGTGTCCCTTGGCCACAGTTACCCTACAGTAGTTATTGCTCACACGGACACAACAACCCACGGTAAAACTTTAACCTGACTATGTAAAGAAAGCATTGGAAGATTTTTTTTCTTACTCATACAACCAAGGAAGTCAAACCCAATACATTCAGAGGAGCCAAGAGCTCTTCAAAGTTGGAGGTGCTGCAAAGCAGCAGGGTTATTGTATTAAAAACAATTCATATATGTAATGTCAAGTTCATTGAAGTTCACTGGTCGAAAGTCAATGCTAAATGTTTGAAGAGGTTTAGAGAAACACAAGCCATTAAGTACAACTGGTTCATTTATTGAAAACTGCTCTAACATAATACATTATGAGATTGTCACTTACAGAGTGTAAGAAGGCATCAGAAATGCAACACTGAATAGTCCATGGCTGCATTATCACTTCAAATTCCCCACCAGCACTTAGGAAGGCCCTAAGGCTGTATGTTAAGGCTGATACAGTATAAAGACCCATTATGTAATCTGAAAGAGGTTTGCAGTAAAATATTGTGCTCAAGTGTTAATATGCTCAGCTACTCCAAGTGTAAACAAGCTTCAGGGGGATCAGAAATTGCCAGAGATTACTTGAATGGAAACAGAAATTAATTTGATGCAACTCTTTATTGTTTTTGTTGTGTGTTTTGTTATAGGTGTTTCTATCCTACATAAAGGCTGAAAGACATGCAATTGTGGCTGCAATCAAAATACTTATCTAGTGAAAGTGATAAGGTATTCTGGGTAAGCTTGAATGTCATTAAAAATTATGAACATGGATGGCTGGCTCACGTTATCAGTTGAACTGTCAAACAGATCTACAGAGTTGCTAGCATTTTTTGCTGCTGGAGTAATTGCTCCTTTTATCCCCTGAGAATATTCTCCAACAAGGACTCGAGCCAAGTACATGTACTTCCTCCCATTCACATCTGGTTTAGAGTAGGTGTCGTTGGCAGAGTAGCTGGCATTAACAGCGAAGTACGTTCCATTTCCAAAGTTTGCAGCTGGAGTCAGAAAAAAAAGTTTGTGAATGTTTCAGTAGCAGCAATTCTTTATCTGCCACGTTCAGAGCCTGTGAATCTCTGGACAACTCTGCTTTTTATTTGCAATAGGGAGATACAACAAAATAAATAATTTTGCATCCAAGGCAGGACTATACAGATAGCATAGTCAGTCCTAGCCCTATTCAGGAAAACAAGAGTTGTTTTGGAAGTTACATTACCGTGCACTCCAGCATAGCTCCGGTTAAATCCGTGTCTGTTAATTAAGGTTAATGACTCCTTACTCGTCCCATGGAACAGCTTCTTCTCATTCTTTCTGCTGCCATTTTTTTTATCCATCTCACACTTTTTTATTTGGTAGGCCTTCCAAAAATATGGGTTCTGTACCCTTTCAATCTGTGAAGTTTGAAAGTAAGACAGAAATAAAGAAAGTGGGTAGGTTGCTGTGATGAAAAAAGTTAGCATATCAATCTTTCCATGTGCTTCCAAGATTCCCCTCCTAGCTCCAATGCACATACACCAGATGATGATGATGTATGTTAGTCAAATCCTTCCAAACTCTGGCACGGTAGATAGCAGAACCCAGCCCAAACCATGAGAAAAACACTCCCTGGGAAACAATACAGGAGCATTTGCAGGTTTCCAGGCTGTAGATGCCTGCTGGGCCTGCACGGCACATGTGGCTTATGTGGGCAAAAGGTGTGTTCTGCTACAGCAAAAACCATTCCAAGGAGGAGCACTCTCCCCTGGAGCTGAAGAAGTGACTGCTTAAGAGCTGCTCCAAATACCTCAACTGCAACATTAAACTGACTGAAGTTAGTGACAGCCAAAAAGACTTGTCCAACTTCAGAAAGCCCAGGGGAATTATTTTTCTGGTATTATTAGTATCCTTCATCATTTGCCATCATGGTGTTTATAATCAGAAATGATGACTTGCTTTTACCTTTTCAATTTTGAATGACTGACAGGTCCGCAGAAACCTTTCCTGCACATCTTTATACTCTCTTGAGTTTGGTTTTAGTTCCACTATTTTGAGTTGCTCATTTTCCATAGGGTCCCATGTAGGAGGGAGCATCGTTGACTTTTGATCTGCAGAAGAAACATGATCAATCATATTCACCCAAATCCCCTGCTTAAAATTAAATATGCCCTGCTACAAATCCTTCTGGAAGTCCATACATATTGCTTATGGATGAGTCAGAAAGAGGTATCTCCTTGCATTGTAAAGGACCAGTAGTAAATGGAAGAGGGTACATCTCAAGAACAGAAGTGAGCCGAGATCTAGAATGACAACTGCTACAAGAAAATTATTGCTAGTAAGCCTCTTAAGAACATCAGAACACATTACTCTCCTTTCAAAATATTTTAAATAGCTGCAAGGTTCTTTTATTTTCCAATTTGGTTCCTTTCTACATTCTCCAGAAAAGCACCTGCACAAAGCTCCTAACAATATTTTAAATATTCTCATCATTCCCTTCTGCTTTCTCTTACTGGATACAACCAGGTTTTCACACAGCAACATCAGTCTGTCAAGATGCTTTTACTCACCTTCAGATTTGTCAACACGTATAATGGATGTCTCTCTTCCTTGGGCATCCACAGCAGTCTTACGTTCCAAATCCACTGTGTACATTTGCTCACCAATGGTGACTTCAATAACTTTCTGCTTTCTCATGTAAGCATCTTCCAACTCCACATTTGTGAGACTGCTGAAGGGCACATAAGAACCCTTTTCAGAGTATTTCCATTCGATTAAATTTTGTAGAAGTTTTGCCTGGATCTCCTTCTCTTTAGCAGCTTTTATCCTTAGGATCATTTTATGAACAGCTGAAGAAGCTATGTAGACATCTTTCACAACCCCTGAAATTTCAATAGAGGTACTCTTCAAATGAAGAACAATTTTTAATCTCTCTTCTAGGTCATCCAGTTCTTCCCTCTCTTCTTCACCGAAATGAGAGATACACTCATCTACAATTTCTGTTTGAGATTGTTCTTTTGAAATTGTACTTCTCAGCCACTTTTCAGCTTCTTCCACTTCTTTTTTATTTTCACCACAAATCTGCACAACAGCCAGGTCAATTTTCTTTTCCAGAACCACTTTGGATTTTTTCTTTGGAGAACGTTTGTCAGAGCTCCAGAGTGCTATATTGAAATACATAAAGATTGTAATTAATATTAATCTTTATTAGCTGGTGCTAAATGGATTGATCCAAAAACTGCACTTAGGTGACATCTACTTACATCTAGTCATCTGATATGCCTTGGAAACCAACGATTTGAATAGTGTTGCAGCAGACTTTTCTCTTTTGTGCATGCTTACATGGAACACTCTCATCAGATGTGGCTGAAAGATGACAACTTTAACAGTTTTCACACACGGAGCAGAATTCCATCTTGCAAAGTCAGTTACTGCATCTATCATGTTGTCAGCTACCTCAGCTGGATTGCGGCCTGCCTCTCCTGAAAAAAGTAGCAGATATTTTGCTCTAGAAAGTGTTAATAACTGTTACAGACGACTAAAACATCTTTAAAAGAACAGCTATGAACATACCCATAACCACCTGGATTATAAACAGTTCAAGAGTAACGTCAGGCTGGCAATCAGGAAAGATTTCTATTTATCAGGCAAAGAAAGTTGGGGAAAAATGGAAGGGAAAAATGGAAGTTTCCTTTTGTTGACTTGGCAACCAATCAGGTTATGATGTAGATGATATGGCCTGGGTAACTAATCAGCCACAGGCCTGCTGCTCAGTGGCCCAGTAGTCCATTCCTTGCTTAAAATGCAAGCCTAGTTTTATTCATGCAAGAGGTTCCCACATGCATGGGATTCTGGATTCTCCCACTCCAGGGATTTCTACCAAACTAACTGAAAACAACAAGAAAAGAAAAAGGGACAATCTGGGCTTTCTGACAGGTTCATGTTCCATCCTTATCAACCCTACTTGTGCAGCTGCTGGCCAGAGTTGCATCATCTACTAATTTCAGCAATGGAGAAGTAGGTCCCTGGCTGTTCTCTGATGAGCTGCCCACACATACCAGGCTGCAGGTTCTTCAGAAAGCACAGACATACCTTTGAATCCCTGTTAGCAAGGAAGTACTGGCTTTAGAACACTCATGCTCTTTATGTACTAGATCACTGCAAGGAGTGAAGCTTTCTAGCTTTCATAAACCTCTAATAACATTTTTAAAAACTGCAGTTTCCAAATATATTTTCACCAAATAATAACCTCTCCAGATAAATCAAATTTATCACTTGAGCCCTGAGAGCAGCAGAATCACATGCACTGAACCCTTTTCAGAAAAGGAAGACACAGACCTGTTCCAATTGCTGGGAAGGCAACAGAGGTGTACTGCTGTACTTCACACTCCTGGAGCACCTGGGAGACCAGCAACTTGATATCATTTTGGGCAACCAAATGGATTATTTTTTTGCATGGCAGATTTCCTGCCTGGGTGATGATATAGTTCTTGTTAGTTTGCTGGGCTGAAATGTAAGTAGGAGAAAATAATCAACAATTATCCCCAGTATAGATGTGTACTAGTCCTCATTAGGGAATAAGAAATGGTGACATGCCCCAGGATAAGCTTCGTGTCTCCTTCCATAAGGTGAGCAACCCCTTCTCTCAATTTTCACTTTCAAGGCACAAGAACTCAATTTATGTTTGTAAAATATTTGCCTCGTTTGGCAAATAAATAAATTTAGTGTGTGCCTTCAGTTGTCAGGTTTGCTCTATAAACTTAGAGAACTTCATGCAGACTGGCACTGTATCTTCACACACCCACAATCTACCCCCAGGCCACGTAGTCCAAAATACCTTCATGGCCAGTGCAAGAGAAGCTTGTTTACCTCTCATCTCTTCCACATAATTCTTTTCCTTTGGTTGGTCTTCCAAGCTGACCTCCGCACCTGCATATTTCCCCCTTCTCTTATTTTCTGGGGTTTTAAATCACATACTCATCCATCTTTCCTCCTCTTTCATTACAGTTGCTGTCCACTAGCTTAATTTGGCCTACAAATAAATGCCTCTTCTGAGGCAGGAACCCAGCTTCACACTGCTGGAAAGTAGTCACCCAGAGGATGTGGGAGCGAGTTACTAGTTAGGCCAACAGCACACATCTTCTCACTGAGAAATAACAAAAGGAGTTGCAGCTACACAGTTGTTTCCAGTGAGAGATGGTTTCTGTATGAACATTTTTGCCAACATCACCCCTTGCTCATGGCTCTGTTCAATGCTGATTGTTTTATCACGGAAGTCTTTATTGGAATAAGAGGATGCAATAACTAATAGATTTAGATCTTTATGTATGCTTAGAAGCTGTCTCCTCTTGAAGATTTTACTTCTCCTTCCCTCATTAGATGTTTTACAAATACCACATTAACTGATTAAAAACTAGTTGCTGTAACACAGTGCATAATACAGATGGAACTACAGTAGTCAGTACTGAGAAAGTATTCCAAGAGATTCCCTGCCATGCATTAACACCTTTGGAAAGGTCAGAAATGTTGTACCATACCTAGCACACCACATTCATCTTCAACTGCTTTTCCAGCACCATTCAGAATTGCTCTGGAGACACCTTAAATGAGAAGAGGCACATGTATCCACTGTTAACTGCTGTTAAAGTCCTATCTGAGGCAGAACTGTATGCCTCATCACATCTAAAACATCTCAATTCTGATAACATTACAGATTATAAATGAAAAACACTGTAGCCAAAATTTTAACCTTACATGCTTTTCAATTCAAATTGATGTTTAAAGTACCTAACAAGTTTCACTAAGGTCAAAACCTCATTGAGGTTTGTCTTCTCCTTTAGCCTGAGAGATGTTCTATAAAAAGATTTTATATATATATAAATTATTAGTTTCCCTTTCTTCAAGAGAGTCTTAAACATGCTGTCCTGTAACACAGATTAACAAGAGAATAAAGTTTCAGATGCTTCCTAATTGAACTTTTGTACCCTAAGAAGCAAAACAGAAACTACACTGTGAAACAAATAAAAGGGTTTAAAGCATTGAAGAAAGTACTTCCTCCTCTTCTTTCCCAGCCCTTCCAAGCACACATACTTTTTTCACACATAATATCAATTAAAATACCTATTTTGAGGCTGAAGGTTTGGTTTGTTATGTTTACAATGACATCTGCCTCCTCCTTGGTAATATCACCTTCTGCCACCTGGAACACGATGGAGCCGATTGTCACTTGCAGCCCATTTTGTGCTGAGGTTGAAGAGATAGCAGAAAAAGCTGCAGGGAAAGAAATAGAGACCCTGAGCAGAAGGGAGTGATGATGGAAAAGGTAAGGGACTTTTTCATGGGTACAATGCCTACAGAGACCACAGTTTGGCTACACACTCAGCCTCTAAAAGGACTGCCTGCCATGCTAACTGAAAATCATTCTTTCTCACAGGAGTCTGTCCTCAACCTGCACTCATTCCCATCATTTCTGTTCACGACAGGATGGCAGGGAAAATGTGTTTTGCTGCACACCTGCTGTGCAGACACTACTTAGTGACATTTTACCACTGTAAAACTCTAATGTAAGAGGGAGCAAACTTTCCAAGTCTCACTCCCTTGCTCCTGTATCTCACAGAGTTTCCAGGCAGGTTCTCTACTGCTTGAAAAGGTGGAACTTTTTACCCATGTGTAAAATCATAATTAAGTTTTCAACATGTAACTCACTTTTTTTACAGGCTGCAGTTCCACTAAGATGGATAACACCAAAGATATTTCAGTTTGGTTTTTCTATTCATCTGAACATGTCGAAGATTTGAGAGTATTTCAAAGAGGCCACTTTAACACACATAATCAGGAGCTCACTTGCCTTCCCAGGGCAGAGGAAGACTGACTTGTTCACAGTTTAATCTACTGCTGCAGCAATAAAGAAAAAGCCCTGCTTACACACCCTTGACACCTTATAGCTTCTGCTGTTCCAGTTTGTAGGGGCACTATCCAGATAAGGAATCACAGATACCCTTTCTTTCTCAGCATCTCTAACACTATTTCAGACATAACAGACACTCAGCCTGAAAATACTGCCTTTACAGCAGCCACTCAACTTTGGGAATGCTCACCAAACAAGTACTTAAACATCCATAATAAATGCATTCCCTGGAATACTTTAAAAAAATTTTTAAAAATCAGTAGGCACACAGCTTCTGTGAAACAAGCTTACCTGGGCTTTGGCTAGCCTCATTTGGAGAGGGCTTCTGCACTGTAACAGCTGCAGACCTGTTTTCAAATTCATCTGAAAACTCCTAGAGAAGGAAATGACAATCAACCCCTGTAGAAGTCTTTACACAGCAGAAATAAAGGTTTGAAAAGCAAGGCTAAAAAACATTTTGAAAGAGCTAAACACAAATTACTTCACGTCATCTGCCCCAATGCTGATGGCAAGTCCTGACACATTCTCAGAGAGCAAGGCTATTCAGTGTGAGCAACACACAGAATTGCAAATAACTGAGCCAAAGCTCTAGTGACCATTCCACAGGGATACAGCAGCAGAAGGCATCCTTACACTGAGTGAGTAGTTTACACGAACCCAGCTCCTACAGGTAATGCCACCCTTCTCTATGCACAGTAGCTCAGGCTTTGAGGCAGTAGCCTTCAGGTTTAGCCTTTCAAAATGTATTAGCTCTTGCACAAAGTACAGAAGGCAACAGATATAGAAGCACTTATCTGGACATCAATTCACAGTGTGACTGCTCTCTTTCAGTGTGAAATGAGTAACTTGAGCATGGATATAGAAAATTTATGCTAATGTAACACTGAAGAAAGGGGGATGCAGAATACTGATATGTTTCCACTGCAGAAGTTTACCAGCACAGCAATCCTAGCACAATTGTTCCTCCTAAAAAGACACCAGCACTCCATTAAAAGCACACCTTTTTTCCAAGGGTGCAGGCACTGATGCAGGAGTTACAGCAAACTTGTCTGATCTACAGACTGAAGAACTAGGTGAGTTCATGAGATAAAGAGTAATTACACTTTTGTCTGTATTATTTCCAGGGAACAGAAAAGGATGGGAAGGGAGCAGGACAGTACTGGATAGGTGGGTGACCATGGAAGGTAGAATCAAAAAGAGAACTGTCAGTATAGACAAGAGAGACGGTCAGCAAACCTTTTCTTTAGGGTAAGAACAAGCACCTTGTGGATTCTTTGAAGATCATCATATAGCCAAGTATCATGAGACAGAGCCAAATAAACCAGCATACAATAGAGAGAGGAAACCACAGTAACTCACCTGAATATTATCTGTGTCTTTTGGATGTAACATAAAGTGAACTTCTTCAAGAGAATTTACTCTGTTTTTACTACTGAATTCAAATACTTTGTCAAACAGTAATTTAGCAACAATAGATCTTGGGAATTCTAATTTCCCTGTCCCAATTGCTGGAAAAGTAATTGATTTCAAAGACAGTTCTTCAGCAATCTCCAGGCATTTTGTGATTACGTCACCCAAGACCTGTAAAGCACAATTATTTTTTCAGTTACTGGAGGTCATTTTTTTCCCAGTATGTGCAATGTAACACTTCCCCTTTTAGCTATCTCTTGGTATTAAAATACAATTAATTCCATTCACAAGGAACTTATTAGTCAACAAGGGATTGGCTTCTCAGTTAAAAAGGAATGAGTCAAACTCTCTCATCTTCTACAACACTGTCCCCCACTTCAAAGGAAAAGTGGCATTAAACACACTATAAATCCCAGACAAATTCAGGCAAATAAAAACCCTTATACCTTTGAAGGTGTGTCTTTCTGGGACCACATAGGTATGACAGCATGAAGCACAACACTGCAAGCCAGATTGTAACCTTTTGTTTTCAACACAGATCCTTCCTCAGGTGTTCTTCCTCCGCCTTCTTTTTTCAAGCCTGTCTGAAGCATTGGCCCTGCCTTGCCTAGCAAAGCTCTACCAAGTGGCCCTTTATCAAGCTGGAGATCTTTGCCAACACTGACGACAACAACGGATGTCTGAAAAACACACAAGCAGAAACTCCAGCTTGTAAGTATCAAATTTAAATTTTTGCATTGGATAATCAAATACAGCCTGCCTGATGGTTTACAAGGTAAATTTTTGGGACAGCAACCAGAGAGAACAAAGTTTTGGAATAAACCAGAATATATGCTCAATTGTTATATCATAAGCCTGCCCAAAGAAACACACAACTAAGTTAACAATGAAATTTATTTCCGCCTGATGGGAGAAACTTAACAATTCTGCATTCCTGGTTTATGCATTCTACCTCCATTTGAAAAACATTTATGCAAGTTTGTTCTCAAAGAGAGGCTCACAGACCAAAATCTGAGTTCACTGAGGTAGGCAGGGCCTCCATGCATGGCCGGTTTAGGGGGACAAGAAGAAGCTGAAGACAAACAAGACTGGAGGTAATCTAAGGAGAAAGAAGTGAGAAAAGCAGTAACTTAGGAATGAGAAAAATACAAAGGGCACTGAACATTGTGTCAAGCCCTATATTTAGCTCCTCAGGAAGGGCCCCTATACACATTTTAACATATATTCTGCCTTGGCCAGCTGGAGAAGCTGCATGCACAAGCTGTGGGAGGCATCCACTCCTCAGAGGTTTTGCAGGCCATTATGGGAAGGGTCCTGGACAGAGTTGCTTCCAGTATTGGCGACCCCACTAAAGTATCTATCAGCCAGCTAACAGAAATTCAGTGCAGGAGGCAACTGGAAATCAATTACTGCTGCTGGCTCTCCACAGGAAGTGCAGTATCAGCTGCATGTTTCACACCAGTGTTTGCCAGTGACACAACAAAGACCAATATCCCACAGATGCAGGGAGAACACGACTGGCTGTGGGCCTGGCCTCAGATGTTTGTGCCAGTGCTACCTTGAGAGCACCTGGAAGCACCAGCCACTCTCCCACAGCAAGGCACAGGCTTTAACCAGCACTGGGCATCCTCTTTTGCTTTTGCACTACTACCACCCTCTCAGAATCAAGATTTCTGAAAAGGTCAAGGCTGCCTGAAGATGGTTCCTGCCCAGCAAGGAAGGCACAGGAGGGTTTGGAGCCCAGAACGATTCCTGCTGACTGCCATTGCTTCTGCTAACCTGTAATGTACCATGTACCACAGGGATCTCTGGAAATACTCAAACGCTGTCTGGACACACAACCTGCTCAGTAGGCAACCCTACCTGAGCAGGGAGGTTGGACTAGATGTCCTCCAACCTTAACCTGCCTGTGATTCTGTGATCTGTGTGCCTCTGCATCAGTAAATGACAAAATGCAGTGATGCAAAGCCATCTGTACCTACCATGTAAGACAGTAATAGCAATTCTTGCTATCAGCAGAGATAGCCAATTTCAGTAACATGTAAACATATAACATCGCCAGTTACAGACCATGGTCTACAGCTGGTTGTTTATTGGTTTTGTGTTTGTTAGTTTTAAAAAAAGACACAAAAGAACCCACTTGGAATTTCAATAGAAGGTAATTTAGAACACTTACTGTAGCATCTTCAATGCTTCCTGTTTGCAGCACAATGTTAAGGCCTTCCTCAGTAGTTATGAATGGGAAGTTCTTAATATGCTGAGAAATTTTCCTCTTCCTAGGTTGAGGAACTGTACTGGCCTGCTGCGGTGACATGGAGGAAGGTGAATAATCTGAAAACACTTTTCTAAATGCCTTGCTGAAAGCCTGAATGTTATCCTGTGCAAAAGCCACAAGATGAACCTCCTTCAAGCTGCAGTTCCCCCTGGATTCTTCCAAGGTCTCCTTGACAGAGGATACAATTGAATAAGTACACTGTTCCAGTGGGAAGCCAAAGATCCCCCCGCTTATAGCAGGCAGAGCTATGGAACGATGATTGTATATTTCAGCTAGTTGTAGACATTTTCTCACTGTCTTTTTTAACAACCACGTGCACCTTTGTGATTCCTCCTTGCTCCACCTGGGCCCAACAGCGTGAATGACGTTCTTGCAGGGCAGTTTCCCGGCGCCCGTGATCACTGCGCAGCCGGGCTGCAAATTGCCGTGCTTCTTCACCAGCTCATCGCACTCCTGTTGCAGTGCTGGGCCAGCTGCTCTTGACAGTGCATCAGCAAGGCCACCAATGTGTTTTAGGTTTTCATTAGATGCATTCACCACAACATCAACAGGATGAGCGCACAAGTCAGCTTCATAAAGTGCTATCACAGTTTCATCCATGGTCACCTGCATATAGGGCTTGCCTCTGCTACTGTGTTCTTTCTGGTGTTCCAGCTGCTCTTCCAGTAGGACTAAACACTTGAACACTTGTTTTGCATGGGCAGCCAAAAGGTATTCTTCCTCTTTTATATATGCCTTAGCTCCTGGTGAGTCAATTACCACACGCTTACAATGCAGGCCAGACAGAATTTGCTCAACTAAGCTGACTCCCTCCAGCACTGTTGTCTTTGGCCCACTCAAGGAAATAACTTCACTGTTTTTCTGAGTCCCAAAGTCAACTTTCACACCTTTTTTTTGTAAGCCAGCCCAATCACTGGCCTTCTCTTTCTCAAAAAACTTTATGACTGCCATGGGCTTTCCTTCAATGACCCTTTCCACCTGTGTGTTTTCATCTATAAATTTGGAAAGTTCCTCAAAGGCTTTTGCTACTGCTTGAGTGAAACCAGCAATCATGACCTGACTCTCTGCCTGAGTGACTGTTACAGCTCCATTAGAACAGTTTTCCTTGGTTAGCATGTGCCATTCCTCCTTCTGGAGGACTGACTCATCCTCCAAAGTAATGCTTTTGTAATCCAGTTGCTTCTTTATTTCTTCCTCTGCTTTCAGGAGATCTTCAGGAGCACTCCCTTTCAGGATGATATCTCCCATGCCGAGCTCATAAAAGGCACTAATTTGTTTTGACATAAACAGGCTCTGAAACAGCATTTCATTATCAGTATTCTCTAAAAACTGAAAAATGCAAGGGTGGACATTAATTGTTTTCTTTACCATTTTGTGTACATGATCAAGTATTTCCCCTTTTACTTTATAAACTTCCTCAGGCACTCCAGATAGGTTAATGACCTTCTGCAAACGATCGTAAGTTATTTGCAGGCCTGGGAACTCCGTACAAAACTCTTCTTCAAGACCACTACTCTGTAAAATTCCATATTCCCCTGGATTCACTGTCTTTACTTGCAGTTCAGTTCTTTGCTTTTCTCTTTCAATTTCTCTGGTGACCTTTGTGATCAGAAGCTTCAGTTCTTGTTCAACCTTCTTCACAACTTCTTTTTCACCGACTAGAACATGTGAATCATCGGAAATATGTGGGATCAGCAGAACCTTATCATGGGGAAAGCTGTTTCTAATGGCTTCCCACACCTCTCTGCTTACTTGACATTGAATTGCTTCGTATTTCGATACGCTGTGAGAAAATGCTGTGGAAACTTTTTCCTTCCATGCCTTAACCAATCGAAATACTGATCTCTTCTGCTCAGAAAAAATAGTTGAAGGATGCAAAATAACTTTTGGGTCTGCACAACGGGGTTCAGGCCACATTGGTACACAATTACACTCTGCCATTTCCTGATCTATTGCCTCAATTAAGGTACTATTTCCTTGCAAATAATTCCAGATATAGGGATCCAGAGGCAATGTAACTGGATCTGGCTTCTTTATCTGTGGCCCCTCCTTTCCATATAGAGCTGTTTCCAGCGAGGTGTAGTAAGGATAGACAGAGATTGGTTTTTTGTTGAGTGAATGCTTCTTTGCCAGGATATTTGTTACATCTAAAACAAACAAACGACCCCCCAAATTGTTAATGTCAGCACTTAAGATCTTCTCTTCTGTTTTGGTTTTTTTTTCCATTGTTTGGGGTTTTTTTAAACTGTATTTTCTATATAATAATGTTTGTTATTTTTAAGAACATTTTTAGATTCACTTCCTCCCCTTCCCAGATAGAAATAATTCCAAATTTTTGAAGAATTACTTATTTTAAATGCCAGAAACTAAGTTGAAGAGACAGTCAAGCACAACAGCATCCACCTCTGGGAGGAGGTGTGCATAGTCCCTGCCTCCACTTCTCTTATAATGGTGTACTTGAAGTGCCCAGCTCCATAGTTGTTTGGGATATTACTCAGCAGTTCAAACCACAGCTGCTCTGTTTCCCCCAAAAAGACCACCTCTTTCCTTCATCTTCCCCCTTCACTGCAATGCCTCCAGCTTCTCCCTTGTCCTACACCTTCCACAGTCAGTCATCTTTCTGCCACTGACTGGACAACCCACAGCACCTGCTCTCCAGCCAAAAAGCTGCCCAAGAAATTGTCCTGAGATAAGCCAGACAGCACATGTTGCCATGGGCAGCAGGTGGTCAAGATGGCAGGTGGGGGGGAAGTCCCCTGTGCCTGCAGGGCTCTGCATCCTCCACAGAACTCAAACTGCAACCTGAACTCTGCAAGGACCAAGGCCTGGGCAAAATAGAATGTCCAGAAAATGAAAGAATTCTATGCCTTATGCCCAGCTGGTCCAAAACTGAAGCCTGCACTCCAGTTAACAGAGACCTGCTGGCAAAGCACCAGATCTGCCGTTTTACAACGGCAAATGAGGCATTTCTCCAGAAAATCCACATTTTGATCTTTAAATGAGAGGTTCCCAAAGAAATAAGGGCTCTTCATTTCTGCATTACCTTTTTGGTCAGCAAATGTAATGATAGCTGCATCTTCATCAGGCAGCTGTTGAACATCCACCACTTGTGCACCTCCGTACTTCTTATTTTCAAAGTAGACGGTTATATAGTCACTGGGTGTGTTGGGTGGTATATTTTCAGCCCTAACACTTCTTGTTTGCTCAAGGCACCGTGCAGTAATGTGTTGTTTCCTTGCTCTGTGGTTTTGATTAAATATTTTAACAAATTCCTCTGCATCTAGAAAGAGAAAGGAGGAGAAAAAAGAAAAGATAAAACTCGGAGCTTTCTTTTCTACCATGACATTGGCAGACTATCACTGTGTGCACTAATCAAAGCACTGGATTATAAAATCAGCTCAGAGGTGCCACAAAGCTATTTCTTTCCACGTATTCAGTATCTGTCACTTAGTATTCCCCTCATGTTTGGTCACAATTGTTGACTACAATGACCACAGCCAGAATTTGCCACTAGTTTTCCTACTGACTATGACCAGGTCTCTAACCTCAGCAGAAAACAAGATCAGGTTCACATTTGGGCTATGGCTTTGTACACAACTAGTAAGACACAAGTTAACAGTTCACATTCTCTCCATTTTATGATAAATACATTCTCATTTTGGCTACTTCCCCCCTGTTATCCTCACAATAAAAGACAGTCAAATCACTTATCTGTCTATCAAGGAAAAACAATTAAGTTTCTTAAAATATCTACTTATTTCCTGCAGGCTACACCAAAAATTTAGGACTAGAGCATGACATGAGAGACAAATCATTTCTAAGGTAGAAAAGCCTACATCTTTTCTGAAGGATAGCTTCTGGCAAGGGCAGCTTTTACCATCAATCTGTTCTCAGACCAAGCACATCCTTCATTGCTCGTTTTAAATTACAGTTTGGTTTTAGTCCTACCTGTTGTGTTTACTACCCAAACCAGAGCTAGCTCTCTTTCTGACTTGCACTGGCCTCTACCTCACAGATAAAGGTTATGGCATTAACTTTAGCAGAGTAAAACCTCCTTTAGAAGGACACAATATCAGATCAAACCTTGAAAATATGAAAGAAAATACTCCCAGTTTAATCTCACACACACGCATGCAAACATGTACCTAATAAGAAAGAGCTTCAACTCTGACTCCTCCTTACCAGTATTTCCAGTAAAAGTAACTACAGCAGCACATAACTCAGGTATCATTTCCACACTGAAGTCACCATCATCCTCTGACAAGCCACTGATATTCTCTACCAGCATAATTAACATGCAATCTTTTGTTGTTTCCTTCACATTTTCCAGCACAACTGCGGCGGGAAGCAGGGATCCTTCAGAGTTCTCCACTTGGCATGACTGCTGGAAAGTCTTCCCTTGCCATGGTTTCACAACCAGATCAATTTTATTCAAGTGATGCTTTCTTTGCAAAACTTCTTGGGCATCTAGTCCCATAGAAAAACAGAGATGTCACAGCAGAGCAGCACGTTAAATAATAGCAATAATACACCATTTCTGCTTGGAGCAATGCCCACAAAGAAATCCTGCACCAGCAAAGGCCTGTTTTTAAAAGGGAGCTTAAGCAGTGTAATACCCATAACATACAATCATACCTTGCTCATCCTGAAAGGTGATGATCACTTGCTGATCCTTTTTGACAAAGGACTCAATGGTCCCCCCACCAGACTTCCTTTTATTTTCAAAGTACATTTCCACAATCTCATCTTCTATTTGCTCCCCAAAGGCAGTGGTTACTACTATAACAGAATTCCTAGAGGTTGCTTTCTCTGCTTCCAATTTCTCACATGATTCTGAAATAAAAGATCACACCCTAATGCCTTAGGCAAAAGTTAAGGAGAAAACCAAGCTTCCCATCTTCAAGGCTTTTGTGCCACTTTTTGTTCAGATCACACTTAAGGTCAGGGAAAAGAACAGGGTAAGAATCCCAAACAAGTTAAGAATATCACTAGTGGGAGTCGTCATATCAACATGTGAGGAGGAAACACTTCAGTTCATCACCAGGCAAGGACAGCAGAAGTAGAAGATACAAAAGCTTCTTCACAAACACACAATGAGGGGAACCAGTGCTCTTCTGCCTGCACACGCTCTCCATTCACAGTTCCAGACACTGCTGTGGGTCACCTGGGGTCTATACCTGCTGGCTGCTGTGGCTGCTCAGGTGTACCTGGGGTACGCAGCTCCCAGCATTCCAGCAAAGGTCACCCCAGCAAGGCTGGCAGCAGCTGGGAAGGTCTGGGTAGGGACAGCCTCAGCCAGAACAAAGGCCAGCATCCACTGCTGTCCCCTAAGGAACTGACCTGTCTGAGGCAGCCAGTGAAGTGGGGGCTCTAAAGGGACTCATAGAAAGGAAAAAATACATTTATTTCTTTTAGCCTGGAATCACAATTCCTACACTACATTAGACAAACAACACAAGCCACGAGGGTGACCAGGGCACTACTGCAGCAGAAAGGTCCAGAAAACCAAAGGAGCAAGAATACAGTGGTCACCACTGGGTAAGTAACTCACTTACCTGTCTTCTCCTGCTGAGTACACACGGGAGTTTCCTTATTCTGGCAGATGGGAAAAGACACCTGGGGTTCATTAACTAGAGATAAATGACAATGATTTCTCAGTTGCTGGGTACTTCAAGAAGAAAATGGACACATTCATGTACACCCAGAAGCTAACAAAGCCTGAATTTAGTTTCATTTGACACTGTCAGTACCACAGACTTTCACGGATTCCTCTTTTTAAACCATATGGTGAATTGGTTACAGAAACACTCTGAGTTCAAGAAGTCTTGGGCATAATGTTAGCACACAGTCATGCTGCATGAACCACCCTGAGCAGGTCCTGCCATGCACTACAGCACTTTCCTCACATGAAAAGCTGCACTGAACATGAGAAGTGCTGAGGACATCTGCCCTTGGGAGGGGAGTGCCTTTGAAAACGGAGACCTCTGGAAGAGCCTCTGTCATGACGTGTTTGACACAGCATGACTGCTCAACTTCCTTGTTTAGAACAAGAGGAAATGCAGCTACATTAGAAAACAAAAGACAGTGGCAAGATTGACCAAACTGCTTTTTCAGCTTGTGCCCTCAGCCCTCACCTGTGCAATCACCCTGCTACACACAAGCGGGCATTTTGAAAGCAGAGCTCAGCGAGCTGTGTATTAGCCCTGTGTGTATGGATTACTTCTGTGTATACTGATAGTCACGTATTGATTAGCTGTGTATTGGCCATGTTTGTGTATTGATTAGTCTATGTGTGTGTATTAGCCAGAAGTGTATTGAGTAGCTGTGCGTGCATTGATTGTGCAGTGTATGTGTGTGTACTGATTAGCCGCGCGTGTGTGTATTGATTAGCCGATAGCGCGGTCGGTCTGTGCGGTGCCTGGGATGTGGCTCGGGGGCTGCACCTTAGGAATTACATCGTGTTTGGGATTTGGGAAGTGAAGGGGAGCGCTGGGGAAGGGAATCAAAGCGCTAGAGCGCCGTTCGCCCGGCCCGGCCACGCAGGCGGCTCCGCCTCCTTCCCCTTCCCCATCCCCATCCCCGCTTCTCCGCCCGGGCTCCCCGGGCCAGTGCCTCTCCAGCCNAGCAGCGGGAAGGCGCACGGCCGCTGCCGCTCCATGGCCGCCCCCGACAGCTCCTCTCGCCGCTGCTTTCGGTTTCGCTTCTCGGCGGCGAAACCTGAGGTGCCTGGGGCTCCGCCCAGTGCCGGGAACAGACCTCTTCCTCCTCCAGACTCATCGGGGCGGCCGGGGGCCCCGGTCCCCGCCGCGCCTTCTCACGGGGGCAGGACACGCCTCTCACCGCCCTCGGAGCGCGCCCGGGCTGCACAGCCCCTTGTGCCTCCGCAGAGTCGTACAAGAACCGGCTGCCACAGTGTTTTCCTGAGTTTATAATGGCTAACACTCGCTCTCCCTGCCTTACCCTTTCAGATGAAGTCATGATGCAAAGTAAAATTACTATTTTTATCATTCTTTGCCAGAGATGCTTCCACAACCCTAGAAGGTTGCAATTGAGTGTTTACCTCAGACCAACTTGTCAGCTAGCTCAAAAGTTTTCAACTGGGTGCTCAGGACTTTCCCTTGTAAAGCTTAGTTTTCAGCTATTTGATGCTGTATATTTTACCCTTATGGCCAAATATGGGACAAAAAATAGCAGATAAATGAAGTTTTTTCCCCTAACTTCACTGAATGTTCATTCAGGAAATGGATAAATAACCAAATGTCATTAAAAATTCACATGCATCATCAGGTATCTACGTATCATCACTCTGCTGAGTGACCCATGGAGATGCCTTTGTTTCTTGGTGGGCGACTAATTTATCTGTTACTTCCTAATGCACTGTTCCCCCCACAACCAGCCCAGGGTCTCCTCCCCTGCTGTAACCCTGAAAAAATTCCTGACTTGTGATTGCAAATTGACTACATTTAATCCTAAACTGTACAGCTATGATTAGAAAGTAACAGTCTGTACAGCTGGTCATAGGATAAAGCCTTCGGGAGATTTCTATAACAATCACCAGGACTCTGCTCCACAATTCAGCCTGCAAACTTTGGCACAGACAAAATGGGACCCCAGTGAGTTACCAGATGGGGGTCTGACATCAGTGAACTGGCTTGCTCACAGAAAGTGAAACGAGAGACCCAAAGTAGCTGAGAAGATTTGATCTTCACAGCTGTGTTGGTCTGGGATAGAGTTATTTTCCTCTTGGTAGCTGGCACAGGGCTGTGTTGTGGATTTAGAGTGAGAACAATGTTGACAACACGCTGACGGTTCAGTTGTTGCTGAGGAGTGTTTACCCCAAGTTGACCACTTTTCAGTTTCCCATGCTCTGCAAGCAAGCAGATGCACAGGAAGCCGGGAAGGAGCATGGCCAGGACAGGTGACCCAAAGTGGCCAAAAGGATATTCCATACCACAGAGTATCATGCTCAGTATAGAAACTGGGGGGACTCAGCTGAGGGGGAGGATTGCTACTCAGTGACAGGCTGAGCATCGGTCAGAGGGTAGTGAAAAACTGGACTGTGCATCACTTGTTTCTCATGGGTTTTACTCCCCCATCTCTCTTTTTCATTGCAGTTATTAGTAATAGTGTATCTCATTTTGTTTCAGTTAATAAGCTGTTCTTATCTCAATGCACAAGCCTTTCCTTTCCGATTCTCTGCCCACCAGTGCTGGGGGGTGATCCAGTAGTACGTAGCTGCTGGCTGGGGCTGGAGCACAGTGACAGCTTGTTTCTGTGTGCAGAGAAGCTCAGTCTCTTAGAAACAACTGGAATGTTGGTATTTTACTGCACGGAACAGGGGGGGAACATGCAATCATGTAAAATGTTAAATACAGCAACACAAAACCAGGCCTGGAAAGACATCCCAACCCACATGGAAGCCAAACAGTGCCCTGTACTACTAAACCTGAAAGCCAAGGTGGCAAAGTAGTACAGCCTATGCACAATGGCTTAATCTTAAAATTAAAAAATTAAATAAATCAATTTTAAAAAGGGGAGTGTCATGGAGTGCAAATTGCCCTGAATCATGCTGTTGCAGGGAAGCTCCTAAATTAAAAAAAAATAGGCAGCTATATTATAATTATTGCAAAAAGGAGGGAAAAGCCTGGTCAATAGAATGCAGAAACACATATGGTATTTTTGTATTTTGTTTATTAGTTGTGCCCCATAGCCCTAAAGAAATGGTTCAACTCTCTAAAATGATGTCTGTGTGTGTGACACACCACCAGAGAGGTAACTGGCAGGTTATTTAGGCACTGCAGAGTAACTTCATGATACAAATTAAACCTATATTGGATGCAAGGGGAGGAATACAGTTTTACAGCTGAAAAGCTGAATTAGAAGTTGTATTTAAGCTCAAACACAATGGCAGGCACAGAACCAGGAGCCCATCATCAGAGATGGCCAGACACTTCCCATTTGCTCCAACACAGCTCTCAGCATTCAGCACTTCTGCAGAGCTAAAAACACGGTAGCATCCATGGCTAATTTCACGTGCAAAACCCAAATCACTATTCCCATTTCTACCATGAGAAGGAAAAGAAGAAGAAATCCATAGCCTGATCACAGCTAACACTGTCATAGCTGCACAAAAATTTTTGATTAGATAGGTTACATCATGCTAGCCATGCTAGCCAGACATATTAATGCAAAGCTAACAGAAGTGTTGCATCTAATAAAAGCCAGTAGTGGATCTAAGTGTTTTGGCAATCAGACTGGAGAGTTGTGGGAAAAAGTGCAGATCAGATTTGCTGGTAAAGCAAGATACACAAAGTGCAACAAGTACTGATGCTATACTCACAAGAAGCAAATTCGTAAAGGCTAAGTATATAGGGAAGTAAATTATTTGTGAAAAGAACATACATTGTTTGGTGAGAAAAAATAACTTTTCTTAGCTAACTGTGAAATACAAGCAGTTTAAGTAAGGCAATTGAACAAAGTAACTTTTCTCTTCTTGGTGCTTGAATGGTAAATTAACTGCTGTATGTTCAGTTATTACATTCAAGAGTTGAGAGTTGATAAATTTCCTTATTCAATTCCTTTTGCTTTCAATTCTGATCGAACGCGCTGCAGATAAAAAGGATCCGGGTAACCAAAACTAGGAGAAGAAGAAAAGAATTGTTTGGGCTATTTCTGCAATGAAGCACTTGACAGTTCTACAGAACCTTCTCATCAAAATCTTTTTACAAATCTCAGTAAAAATTTTATGCAGTTCTTACCCATCAGAGGAAACAGACCCATATTGCCAATCAATCAGAGAAGTGATATAGACAGCATAAAGCTACAAACTTTGGGAGCTGCAGCATTTTGCTGTCCAAATTGACACTAAGAACTTGATTTTTAAAGTTGCCTGGGGTCTCACTTCAAAATGATAGGGTGTTTGGGTATATATCTTTTTAAAAAGAAAATCAGACCTGAAGCATATCCAAATAAGCATTCAAATCAGAAATATAATGGCATCTCTGGACTTGAAGTAGTGCAACACCAGGACTGTGTGTGAAGCAAGTGATAAACAAGAGAGAGAATTTGCACAGAGTGGGGGATAAAGTAAAACATTACTTTTTGCTCTTTTAATGATCCTAGCCCAGTCAGGAGGATGTAGACACAAACCTTTAGAGCTTGCAGGACACCGCCAGCCCCTTAGAGGCTGCAACAAGTTTGGAAGGACTGGTCCAAGACTCCCTCTTGTCTCTGCTGCAGGCAGCTCACACTCAGTACTAGTGATTGCTCCTTCCATTTAAGTGCAGCAAGTCCTCAAGAAACACTGGATAGGGTTGTCATCTACTCAGAAAATCCTCTGACAGCTTGAACGGCCAAAACGGAATAACCTTTTTTAAGGATGGGGCTGGCACGGTGTCCTGTGCTCTGACCCACTAAGGGCTGCACAGCTCATGGTTCCTAGCATCTAAAAGGACATGACCATATCTGTACTACAGCCTCTCTTCCTGCTGTTAGCTCCGTTAAGTAGAATTTCAAATCATGTTTTACAAAGTCCGAGTGCCATCTTTACCGGGATCATAATGGACCAGCACTTCCTGGTGCAGAACAGCAGGTAACAGGAGAGGCTTAGATCAGGAGTCCAACCTTAGGTGCCATCAAGAGCTTGTTGTCCTGTTCTGTACTAGAAGTAGGTTCTAAACAAAGCAGTTATTAACTAAGTGCCTTACAAACTCACTGGTGAATGAGTAGCCTGAGGGGCAGCAGAGCACTAAGCTCATCCTTGTTCCAACCGTCCAAATAGGTGAAGGTGATTAATGTCTGGATCCATAGGGTATTCCACAATCACACTGTTAGTGACAAAATCTGAAAGCTCTAAACATGGAAAATATTCAAGGCAGCCTTTCTGACACATCTGACTAACAATAATATTGCATAAAGAGAAGACTACTTACTGGGTAGGTCCTCCGTCTCTGGCAGTCTTGTGGTGAATATCATTCCACGTGATAACATTTTGTTCACCAGTAGTACGTGACTGCCCCACTGTGAAAATCAATTTTTGGTCAAAGGCCCTTCTGAGGAGCTGCAGAATTTCTTGCCCTTCCTTATTGTCAGGTAAATACGCTCTCCGGTGAGTTGACTGATAATGCTGCCCTGGGTTTGGATGGCTGCTCTGTTTTGTACAAAAACAAAACAAAACCACATTGTATATCATAAATTATTCAGATGGACATACCATGCCTGATGACTGATTTTGGGGAGTTTTTTTCTCTTTAGATACCTCGTTTCCTGTAAGTTTCATTCACACTTTCTTATCATCACTCATGCATCCTTTGTCATTTTTCAATTTGTTTTTCCCTCTTTTCTGTCCCAAATGCATGGCACCACACCCGTGACTTTTTAATTTACTCCATTCTCAGTCCTAGTCACAAATCCAAGCACATAACATAAGGAGATTTCTCATCTGGATAGCGATCACCAAACCAGCCCACTATTTATTTTTGTCCACTGATGTCCACAGCAAAGAGATTGCCCCAGAAATGCTCATTATACTTGCAAAATTTTTCTTATATGATATCACTGCATAGATTTCAGTTCAGTTATTCCCAATGTACAAATTAAAGACAAGTACCTGTGTCCTGGTGCATGTAAAATGAAGGGCTGACAATTTGACCACTTCATTCCTACTGTATTACTTAATCACACCCAAAAATACTGAATTAAACACTTGCAGATTTGTACAAAACAAAGAAATGTCTTGCCTGGACATACATTAAAATAATGGGAAAATAGTTAATTTTATATTTAATCTTGGTTTTGTTGTGGAAAAAATATCTTTAAGAAATACTTAAATATACTTACAGTTTGAATACCACCTTCCATTATATAGTCAATTTGAATAGTGTCACAATTGGGATAACCAGGAAGAGAGCAAGGGATTGTTTTAGCTAACATTTCTCCCTCTGGTTGGTTTCCTCTCAGGACTCCACAGACAGTATTACAAACAGGACAAGCTTGTTTATGAGCCATGGCTAAGTCGATGCAACTTTTGCAAAATGCATGTTTGCACTTTTCTAGTGTTTCTTTATTTTTAATTCTGTCCCTGCAAATCACACACATTTCTTCTTCTTCTTCTGTCTTTGCCCAAGTCTGTCCTTCAGAAGAAAAATTATTCTTCTGCATAACGTTGGATTTCTTCTTAGATGCTCCTGTAGCTTCTTGAGAGCTGAGGTCAAAGGACAGTGGTGCCTTATTTTTAGTTTGTGTTGAGTCTTCAATGTTAAGAAGGTCCATCATGTGCTTTTCAGCAGCATAAATATGGTCTGGTAAACCACTTACGATTAACTTATCTTCATTCTTCTTAAGTTTTACATTAAGATCTTCAAATTGTTTTCCATGAAGTAACATATATAAAGTTTTCTTCTGATCTTCTGAAAGCTTCAAGATGATGCTTTTTTCTCTTAACATTGCAGAGGCACTCTGAAATGCATTGATGAAACTTTCAGTAGCATGTGACGACATATCGTAAGTTTTGGACTTAGGCCTAAATCTTATGACCTTCTGGCCATGTGAATTCTCTTTTATTTCTATCAGTGTATCAAATTTGTCATTAATGTTTTCAATTTCTTTGCTTAATATCGTTTCCAACAATTTAAACAGAGAAGCATCAACTTCAATTCCATTCCTGTATTTGTACTGTTCAGATGATATTTTCATATTCTTTTCAGCGTGGCTGTTCTCACCTTCCTCTGCTAGAAATTTTTTGGCAGCTAAAATCTCACTCCGTGGACCACGGAGTAGCAACTGACTCCCTTCCTCTTTAGCAAGAAGATGTCCAAACCTTTCATTTAATTTCCTTATTGTCTCCCTTAATGTGTAACTGTTTGCTATGGGAACTTTTTCCTGTTCCAGACCTCTTGTAGTTTCCTGAAAGGTTGTGATAAAAAAATCACTAGCTGCTTGTAACAATGCAGGACGAGTATCAGAAGATAAGTATATGAATGTGCTATCCCCGTAATGACCTTTAACTCTTATAACTGCTCCAAACCTTTCGTGGAGTTCTTTGATTTCTTTTTTGCAGGTGTGACTAAAATACTCATAGAGAGCTGTCACAACTGGAAACTCATTTGTTTCTTCAGTAGTCAGACCATTTTCATCTTTCAAACCATTCTTACATTCAGAATGTGAAAAATTATGGTTTGGGTCTCTGCCTGCAAGGATATCCTCGAAGTAGTGATAAGCTTTTTCAATATCTGTAAAATCTCCTGTCAATTTCTCAGAGCCCTCCATGCCAGGGTTGCCTTCTCTCTTTAAGTTTGGACACATAATGGTAATTTTCTTCCTTTGGTCTTCAGTGAACATACTGGTATTCAAAGTAGCAGATACTGTAAGAAATATCTAAAGAAAAGACAAGAATATAGCAACATTAGTTTTTTCTAAGGTTCTCTGCTTGCTGCTTCTGTATTTTGAGCAAGGAGGAGCTCTGTCCATCCCAGTAGTGCCAGATTTCTATAAACAAGTTTGCACACAGTATTTCTTTTATGTCATGTACACTGACATTACAAACAGATGAGTGACACAATCTGCTCCTATGTCAGCAGCAAAAATGAAATGTGTTAATGTCAATGTCACCAGCATTGCAGGAGCAAAGACAGTAACTCTGCTACTTAGGCTGAGACTGTGACCAGCATTCTCTGCTCCCAACCTCTGACAACAGGGTTAGCATAACTAATGGCATTTTACACTTTTTTTGCAAACAGGCAACCTCTGTGGCTGAGCTCAGGGCATATTAGGCCCCTTCCCCATCATTATCAGCCCCTAAAGTCCTGAGCACCAAGTAGACAAAGCAAACAGATCTTTTCTTTCCCTCCCTATCATCCTCAAAGTTTCTGGGCACCAGGCTGACCAGTGCCCCCCTAACTGACTTTGAAGGTCCCAGGTACCCTGCCAACCAGGTGGTACTGACCCCATCACCAAGCATGCTGGTTTAATGCCACTGCCTACAAAATCAACAGGTTACAAGTCCTAACTGGGAATTTGGACCACAACTGTGGCCGGACAGTGAAACCCATGGACCCCTTGGTGGCCAGGGAGAGGTCAACTGCCCTCCACCTCCTTTGAGGACTGACTGGATGACCCATATGCTTTTACATGTTTTCAAGTCTAGAATGTGATTCATCTATCAATACAGCAACTTAAGTATTAAGATTTGACATGAATTGCAGAGGATCCAGGTGACTAGAAACCATAAGCTAAGCTGTGCTATCAAACACAGTGCTACACTACTTATAAAATTGTCCTATACTGATTCTGCTTGTAGAAACCCTGTGGTATTCTGATCATTAATTCTATGCTACACTAATGATAAAATCCTGTTTTAAAAAGCAAAAAGCTTTAATTGTAACTACATCTTAGTGCCATCATTATTGTGCTAAGGATCCCCAAAAGAACCTGTCTGTCCCCTTAGCGCCAGGTTACATAGACGCAACATGTTTTAATACCACCTGTAAGTTATATTTCATTGTTCTTTACTAATATTAGACTTTCTAGTTTTCATTTATTATCTTTCTTTAAAAGTTTCCCAGAAGTCATGCTTATTAACTCAAGAGTTAGGGCAGAAAACAAGGTTCTGAAAAATAATAACAAACATGTTATTCTCTACTTTGCACAGACAGAAGGATAGGGAAATTTGCAGTATAGTGCTACAGATGCCAGGTAAACACTATGTTAGCATGTGCTATACCTCAAAAGCTTCATCTACGTTACCATGCAAAACAGGGTAAACCCTCTGAGCCAGACATCTCCGTGTCTTGGTAGACCCACATCCACATCATGTAGCCCTATCCCACATCCCTAAACACAGCCGATCTTTTCTGCATAACTTTTACTTCAAAGTGTCTGAAATCATGTTTGCTGTGCTGCCTCACATCATAGCAGACTTTTTTAATGCTGAAGTAAGGGATGGAGGTAATTAGGGCTGCCTCAAGGTGCAAACAGTGTTGAAAGTGTGTTAGAGGTCTGTGTAGATGGAAAGGATCCAAATCTCATACAATTCTTCTACCTTTTGGGAGCAGCCCTTGGTGCATACAACCTCCCGAAACCTGCCAGGGTGTTGCTTTGGGGAATAGTAGCTGGCACCTGCCAGAGCCAGGCTGGAAAACATACTGCCTGTACACATGTGTAGATTGACCTCTGGTCCGGCACTCAAATGTCACTCCTGGCCCCCATTTTATTGACTAAGATCATGTAACTGACATTTTTTCAGCAAGAAATGTTGAAGTGCAACATAAAAGACTCGTGGAACTACAAGCAAGGCAGGTTGTGACATTGCTCTTCCTGATGTACCTTTTTGGTAAGGACTTCCTTTGCTGCGGCCCCATGGCCATCGCTGTCCCGCTGCTGCTGCTGGGGCAGGGAAGGGCTGGCAGCGACGTTGTGGTAGCTGGCAGAGGCCTGCGCTGTCATCTGGCTCTTGCCCGGGTCCCCTTCTCCCGGCAGGATGACTATCTCCAGGTATTTTGCACCCAATTCCAAGATGTGTTTAGTGCGGGCTTCCACATTCTTCCTGTCTGTGGTAATTTCAGAATGACAGAATCACAGAACTGTTATGGCTGGAAGGGACCTCTGGAGATCATTCCGTCCAATCCCAGTGCCAAGGCAGGGTCACCTGAAATGTCTCCAGAGACAGAGACTCCACAACCTTCCTAGGAAGCTTGTTCCAGTGCTCTGCCACCCTCAATGTACTCGTGTTAAGGTGAAACTTCTTGTGTTTTAGTTTATGCCCTCTGCTCCTTGTCCTGTCGCTGGCTACCACCGAAAAGTCTGGCACGCCTTTGAGATATTTACATACATTAAAGAGATCCCCTTTTTATTTGGACACGGGCAGATAAGGCTGATAAAGTTACCTGAAAACCTGATGGCTGCCAGCCGCCCTAGAGCAGCCCTGCCCAGGGACGCAAAACGGTGCCTCAGCGGCCATTTTCAGTGCCCTCACAGCCGCACTGCCCCAGTCCCCTCAGGCCGAGCCGCGGCCCCGGCCCCGTACCTTGCTCCTTAGAGAAGTCCACCCAGTAGGTGCCGGGCTTGGGGCCCGCCCGCACGTTGCACTCGCCGCCCCCCGACCGCTTTGCTGACTGGAAGTACGCCTGGAGCTTGAGGATCGGCCTTTCGCTGGCGGCGGGCGCAGGGCTGAGCCGCACCAGCAGCGGTGCCGCCGCCATGATCGCGCTCCGCCGCCTGCTTTCGCTTTCGCTTCCGCTTCCCGCTCCGCCGCCTGCTTTCGCTTTCGTTTGCGGTTCTGCCCGCGGCTCCCCGCTTCGGACCACGCTGCAGCTCCGAGCGCTGAGGGTCCGCGCCCAGCCGGCTCATGGGAGCCATCCAGGTACCGCAGCGGAGCTGGGCGGGGGGCAGGGGGCCCGGGGCGGCGGCTGCCTCAGGGGCTCCGGGTGCGGCGGGACCTCCCGGCGGGGCTTAGGGGAACAAAACAGTCCCGTCCTCTGGCCTGGCGCTCGGAAATTACTCTTCCCGGCCTCTCGCTCCGGCGAGTTAGCCGGAGCCAGAGGAAGCTGTGGGCAACTTCACCCACAGAGCTCCCGCAGCTCCGAGCAGCATTTTAAAAACTAGAAAACTTCGTACAGATGTTTGAAAAGCTGGTTTGATTTGCAACGGAACTTCTCCTGTAGGAAGGTGGTATGTGTAGCCCACATATTTTGGTGCTTGTAACATGATCTTTCTCTTTCCTGTTTTTTTCTTTTTATCACAATAGAGTTACGTTTCAGATTACTTCAAAGGGAAGCCCGATTTAGGTAAGCCTCTCATTTAGCCATCTGCGAAGTGTGTACTTGTCTGTAAGTTGAAAACGGCCAGGTACTGCCAGCAAACTGGTAAACAAAAGCCAAAAGCAACCTGAAATTCATAATTAATATGAAATAGACACGGTTATAAATCACCATTATTATTCATTACTTCAACAGGACTTGCTTGCATTTCTCTTTTAAAAGCAAGAGCTCAGAAGTGTTTTGATGAATCGGCGTGTATACTTTATAAGTGCAAAAGGTCAGATTCTTTTTACAAGCAGGTAGCATACCCCGGAGGAAAGTTTGATTAAACTCACACAAATTGATTTAAACTAATTAACATCACTGCTGCATATAGTACTGCTGATATCTGCCAGGAGAGGGCTGTATAGCCGTAGTGATAATGTAAAAACTGTTCCTTAAAAAAAGTGGTTTAAAAAGCCTTTCTGAGCTCATACAAGGTTCCATACAAAGAAGGTACTTGCTTGTGGGCTTTAAGTGCAGACCAAATAAGAGTCACAGAATTAAAACTCAGCATAAGATCTCCATGGCACAGTTAAATGAACCTTCTTGGGCTTTCTAAACCTCTGAAAAGGGGAGAGAGAAGATTAGGCTGTGTAAAAAAAATACTGTTCAGCAATGAGAGTAGGATAAAATTGAGAGCTATAAACCACACTTCTATATAAAAAGATGTTTTGATAGTAGTATCTTCTATTTCACTTTATATTCTGTATTCTAGGGTCAAGCATGGTAATGGAAGAGGTCAGTTTGATCCCCATCAATAAAGATGCCTATGAAGCTCTTAAGAGAAGAGATAACTGTCTAAATAATCTCAGTTCCAAAAAGTTTGCCTGTACATTGGCCTTCAGAAAAGCAACAAAAAGCACTGGTGAAGTGTACAGGAAAAAAGTAAAGGGGGGTATTGACATTTATGTTTATAAGGATGATCTCACAAGACACAAGGTTGATGCTGTGGTGAATGCAGCCAATGAGTGTCTTGAACATGGAGGAGGTCTCGCTCTTGCCCTTGTAAAAGCTGGAGGGCCAGAAATAAGAGAGCAAAGCAATCTTTATATTCAAAAGAATGGAAAAGTCAAAGTTGGCAATATAGCAGTGACAGGTGCAGGGAAGCTTCCTTGTAAGGAAATTATTCATGCAGTTGGGCCAAGGTGGAATCCTTATGAAAAGGAAAGATGCTGTTACCTACTTCAGGAAGCTATTCGGAATGTTCTGTGTTATGTTAGTGCTTCAGGAAACACTTTAAAGTCTGTGGCTATCCCAGCAGTGAGTTCAGGTGTCTATGCCTTCCCAGTTGATTTGTGTTGTCAAGTGATTGTAATGGCTGTAAAGGAATTTGTTGAGGCAAGTCCACCAAGCTCTCTCAGGGAAATCGGCCTGGTGAACATTGAAGAGTCTACAGTTGCAGAAATAAAGAAGGCCTGTGAAAAGTTTCTGGGTGATACCAGTTCACTTGAGGACACTGTGTCAGCTTCACCAAGCCAGGTTTCAACGTACCTCAAACATGGAGGCATTCGCTTGCGCATCATAAAAGGATACCCTGAACAGCTGAAGGTAAGTCTGCCCTGTAATTTGAGGAACATGGTGTTGCCTCCAAGTCTTTGTGGGATTTGGAGCCCAAGAGTTCAGAACACATTTTGTATCAGTCAACTAAATAGTTTTCTTCTCAGTTTGGTGAGAATTTACACATGGTAAATAAATTACAGTAGTGAGGAGTTGGTTTTTGTCTAAATGAGTATTGAACTTTAGAATGTTTTTATTTCATTTTTGTATACATGCTGTTATAATAGGAAGCAGCTAAAGATTGGATGACTAATAATACATTTCTATGTTAAGGTTTATCTTATTATATAGGAATTCACATTTTATCATGCACTCTATAGAAGTCTTCTCTTATTTTCTGCCTTGCTTTTTTTCCTATAATTTATGTTCTCATAACTCCATTACTGAAATCATTCAGCAAACACTGAAACAGCTGAAAATAATTTAGATGATGTGTGCGTTACCTTTAAACAGGGCATTATTTAAATTGATTAACTTTTTAGCTAGAAAATCTGATGCAAAATATATGAGCTCAGTCACAGGAATTCAACAGAGCTCTTAGACTGCAAAGTACAGCACAGGAATGGCATTTGCTTTTAGCAAATACTGTATCTTAAAATAAAAAATTGACTTTTATTTTAAAGATGTATCGTAATTGAATAGGAAGTTCATTTTTTGGTGTGAGAACAAAGGATCACAAAGTTGACCTTGCAGGGAATTTTATCAGCCAATTCTACAGCACTGAAAGATGCACATGCCCTTGAGACTGTGAGGAAAACGTGTTCTTGTGTCTTTAGATAATATTCAGCAACTGAGGCTAGAACAACTACTGCTGTTATCGGCATTCTGTAAACAAGTTTTTTGCATTTTCCCTATTTGAAATACAGGACACCTACTGTGGGAGTCTGCTTTTTCCACTGGGAATTGGAAACAATCATAGCTTTGCAGTTCCCTTACGTGTACTGACACCACTGGTTTGGTGATGTGTCCTTGCTACGCTAAGGCTGGGATGACAGCCATAGTTCTCTCCTGCTGATAATTGGCATGTGGATAGTGAGAGTAATAATTCTGTTCACTTGGATAGTAAGAGTAATAATTCTGTTCAGTACACTCTGATGGCTGGAACAGCTTTGTGCACGCTGTTGGTTTCTGAACTGCCACTGCAAGGTGCATACTTTGATGTATTCCAGTGCTGCCTGTAGTAGTAAGCAGTAGGAAAATTCAAGCAGCTGATCTGTGGCAGTCAGGCCTTTTTACAGGAATTGTGCTTAGAAAGAATGCTCTCTATAATAGCAAAGCTTGCAAATAGTCAGTTTGAAGTATACTGAAATTTGCACTCTTTCCTTGCAGAAAACAGCTATTGTTAACCCTGTGAATGCAAGGGGGGAGCCTTCCTCTCAATTTTCAAGACGACTAATGGAAGAAGAGGGTTCAGCTCTTCAAAAGGAACTTCAGCATCAGCTTAGACAGCCGGCACGTTTTAAGGAATCCATAGTAACCAAAAAGCTGCCTGCTAAGCTCGTACTGCACGTGGTACTGAGATCCCAACATCCAGTGTTACTGTGTGAGGTGATGATCACTTACTTTGGATTTTAATGGATTTTCATGTTGGGTGATGGCAGGACTGAAACATTTTGTTTTTCCTGCAGGAATTAAAGGATGCAGTGAAAAGATGCCTGGGTCTCTTCCAGGACCACTCATCTCCCTCAGTTTCTTTTCCAGTAGATTGGTCACCAAGGCTGTCTGTTGACATAGTGGCAGAGACCATGATTGAAGCAGTTTTAAATTTTGCCAGGGCACATCCTATGAAGAAGAGAGAAGTGCAGTTTGTCGTTTTCCCAGATGACCTTGATGCCTTTAAGGTAACAAATTTGTTGTTAACTACCCCTAAGGAAAACACAAAACTGTAAAAATATTTCCATAGGTGACTGAAAATGAAGATGGTCTATTCTGTACTAACAACAGTTGGGAGCAGCAGGTGCCAATCTCATTAAAAAATACCCAATCTTTGCAAATATTTATTTTCTCTTCACTAAACTAGAAGTCTTCACCATGTAGTCTGGTAAAAAGGGGAGAGAACTTTAAAATTCTCATGTCTGTCTGTGAATGTGTAAGAGTTTACTCTTAACTCATTAAGGGACAAACATTCCTCCTCAGGAAATATTTTCAGTCAGTTTTGGTTTTTTGTATGGAGCTCCTAAGGCAAAACCCTAGTAACAGATTATATGAGCTAATATAACAGAAGAGCTTTAAGTAGACAGGCAGGAGAATAGTCTGGATTTTAAAACTGAGTAAGAATTCATCAGTATTAAACTGCAAGTAATGAACACCTTTATCTTATGTGATTTCTTGATATATGCCACAACCACAAGGAGTTTGTAAAGGTGCCATTCAGTGTGTAAGGTGTGTTACCTTAGGAGATGCAGGACAGGAATGCATTTGATACTGTCAGGAATAACATTTTGGGAAAAACTGACAATTTCAGAATTGGGGGTGGAGGTGTAAACTGCTTGTCTAAAGAGATGAATTGTGTATTTGACAAAAGACATTGCAAACTGCTCCTAAACTTTTCTCTTTCAAGGTTCTCCAGAGAAAATTTTATTCAGCAAATCACAAACTGGAAAACAGAAGTGATCCTTTGAGTAAGTAATGAACAGAAGGGGCATTTCCAGTAAATGAGCACTCCAGATTTGAGAATCTGTAATCACATTCCTTTAAAAGAGGGAACTTAGTATTTACCTATGTGTCTTGCAGAGACAAGGAAGCAAAAATTCATGAGCACTTTGTATTTTTACATTCATAGGAATGGAACTGGGCAGTTCCTTTTGAGATTTAAAACCAAAACCCATTGTCATTGCCTAACTTGTTGGAAGTCATTTAGTGAAAGGCAAATAAATTCTCCATGTGTGTGTGTGGATCCTGGAAACCTTACCTCCTTGTAGCTACATCTCTTTTTTGAGCATACCGGAAGAGTAGTGAGTTTCTTGCACTGTACAGCTTGGATTACAAGGAGGAATTTGTGTCAGCACTTGAAAGCTCTTCACTCTTCCAATGCACTTGTATTAAAAAAATATATATTTTCCAGGTACCGAGTCAGGGAGTCAAACTGCAAGCAGTGAACCAATGATTGAACTTAAAGGGAGCACACCTACAGCACTGGAAGCAGCAGAATCGTGGCTCCAAACTGTAATGCAAATTCAGGAAGGTCGCCCTGCTGTTATTGAAAATAACTACATTTTTTGCCTTGGTAAAAAGGAGTTTGCAGAACTCTCTCGAGAGCAGCCTTCTAGTGTATGCATGTCAGAAGAAGTGAAAGGTGGACAAGCAAGACTGAAATTTCGGGGCCCTCCTGATGCTCTGATTGATGCAGTGCTCGCAACTGAAGAGTTACTGCTTCGTATGCAAGAGAAGACTATAGCTGAACAAAAGAAACTGCTCTACTCAGTGTGTATGTAAAGTAAATAGTGACTAATGAAGTAAATAAGTGCCTTAAGTTCAAGTATGAAGCAACATAATATTTCTCTATTGCTGAGAGTGGACAGACATACATTCAGTTCACACACGTATACTGAGTATTGCTTTAATTACTGACATCCCTGTACTTTTATCATGCGAGCCCCTGGAAGACCGTTTGTTAGCTGTGGTCACTCACTTGGCAGTGTTCCCAGTAGGGCACAGTTTATACAGGGGCTGGCCATGATGTGTATCCAGCTGTAGTGGAGCTTCCTCCAGGATACCTTCACTTTAAAGCCTGGCCACTGGAGATTTGCAAAATTTGCACTTAATTAACACACACCTTTGCTGAGCTCTTGCTGGCTACAGCTGGACCACTGTTGCAGGGCTCAGCAGTGGACTTGTTCTGCAGAGTCCTTTGCCCTCATGAGCAGTTGATACAACGAGTGGCATTACAAAAAGCTACTGAGTGATCAATTTTAATTCATGTTCGGATAGTCATTCAATATAGATACCTTTATATGATAGCTCAGCTGTGGAGAGGTGTAATGGAGAACATAAATTGCTTTTCTTTGGTTTCCTCTCTCCCTGGTTTCTTTATAATAAATGCAGAAAAATAGAATACATTTATATGTATTTTTATTTGTATATGTAGTAGTCCCTCTCAATATTAGCCTCTGACATTACTTCAGAGAATATTTAACATTCTTTGTTCTTAACTAAACCACCAACTAAAGTAGTGGATCTACCCCCCTTTGCCTTTGCTTCAGACATTATGATATATGAAAATTCTACTCCCTTTTTCATATCCAGGCCAACCAGAAGCAGGCCAGCTTTCAGAAGAAGACTTTCACAAGACAAGTACCCCTCCCTACATCCAGATTTCACCGGTAGACTCGCACCTCCAGGAGTTTAAAGACAGACAGAAACAGTTTGAAAAAGCTGGACTTCATGTTCTCAGGGTAAAGAGGATATTAATGGAAAAACTGAATCTCAGTTCATATATTTGAAATAACATGTTTAATGTAAGCTTAAAATATCCAGATGAAGTATTTCAGTGCATTGCTTTTAAAATTAGGATCAAATCAGCCTAATCCTTAAAATAGATCCAGTCTTTACTCCTAATGAAAAGTGTTTTAAACATAACACAAATAATCACTCAAAAAGTGATTAAATTCTGAGAAGTCTTTTTAATTGTACTATATGTTCTCCCTCTTACTTCATGCTTCAAATGCCCCTTTATAGGACTCTAGAGAAATATGAGATTGGTAGGGTAAATTAACTACAACATTCCAGGACACTAATGCAATGTCTGTCTGTTTTCTTTTTGTGAGCTTGTCACCAAAAATTGCCACCTGAATTTGCCAGAGTTCTGATCTGATTATGTGTTTAAGCTAGAATCATACTTGGGTATCAGTGCTTTACTAACCAGGAGGTGGACTCAATGTCTTCAGCACAACTCAAGTACTGGAAGTCAGTACACCAGAAATATTGCCAGTGATTTCAGTGGGAGGCATGGGATAGTGGTATGGTTCTTCTCTTTGGAGCAGTTGCCCACTTCAGATATTTTGTCCACTATGTGGTCAATGCATGTAAGCTAAAGCAAAAGTTCTTGCATTGAAGAATATAGCCTGAATAAAAGCACTTATGGATTTCATAGACATTGGTCTCTGTTTGCTTATGCTACGCTGTTTTTTATGTTACAGATTGAAAAGATACATAATCCACTTCTATCTGCTGCATACCAACAAATGAAAAAAAATGTAGATGGTAGCTCCAAAAAAACCCTCAAGTTGTACCAGGATGTCCCTGCTCAGTTCTGTAGCTCAGTTTGCCAAACTGGATTTCACAGGATGTATTCTTCACCAACAGGTAATAACTTCCTTTGGCATCTTTAGTCAAAGTGAAGTGACTGACTACTAAACTTAGGTTAAAATTAGGAAAAAAAAAAAGGCATTCCTAAACAAGAACTGTTTCTTACTTGCATTTAGATTTGTATGAGCTTACTTTATTATGTACAGTAAGGTTTTCCTTCCTGATACTGTAGAGCCAGCAAGGCTCTAGGAGGATAAGCCTGAATTCAAGCCTAGCCCAAAACTAGACAGAACTATTAGTAAACACATAGTTCCATATCCAAGTTTGGTTTTGTTACATCACTCTGTAAAGAAATTCAGTGTCCTTGTGTAGCTGCTGCAAACGTGCATTCAGCAGCTTGGTGCTTTGAAGCATGTTCAGGGGCCTCACAGAACACTGAGGCTGAAGGTGCTTCTGAGGGTCATCCAGCCCAGGCCCCTGCTCAGATCAGGTGTGGTCAGAGACAGCAGATAATCTGATTGCTCACACTGCCATTTGGAGGAGAGTACACTTGGAGGAAAGTTGTGAGCTTCATGAAACATTGTAGTAGACAGATGCTTTCAGAAAGGGAAAGAATAAGCATTTAGTGCTTCATCCTGCAGTAGGTGAAGGGTGTGATATTTGGCGTGTCAATTGCAGAATTGGGATTTCAAGCAATAAACTGTTCAAAAAGTGGAGATTTGCCTTTCTTTGTCTATGCAATGTACATGGCACATTTCCACACTTTAAAAGGAATAAATAAGATGTTGGTCTAATTTCTTTGCGCTTTCCCATGTGATACTGTAACAGCACTTTATGTGACCTTTTTCTTATAAATCTCAAAGCTTTTTCTTCATAGTTTGCATTTTTAAGATCTTGCTGCCTTTGTTGTTTATCAGTCCCTCGTACATGATGACAGAAGTGTGAGTCATACTTATTCTATAGAAATCCTTTAGACCTTGATGATTCAATCACTGGATTAACAGTTAAATCTGAACAGTTACCACTGGAGTAGCAGTCAATTGGAATGGTCATCAGCTGTCATTGCTTGTGGTTTCAGTGGGAGGTCAGTGCAAGCATCAGAGCCACTCCATGCAAATTAACTTCCAAAAGGATGGCACACATTGAGCAGTAATATCACTTGTAACCCTGAATCAAGCAGCAGTGTCTTGGAACTACCACCCTGAAAGAACTAACTGTTAAACGATTTGTCCTCTGAAAATTTTTCTTTCTCTTTGCAGAACAAAAATATGGAGCTGGCATCTACTTTACAAGGAACCTGAGGAACCTAACCAAGGGTAGAGCTACATGGGAAACAAATTCTAAGATGTATGTGTTTGAGGCTGATGTAGTGACTGGCTTATACACCAGAGGCCAGCCATCTTACATTGTGCCACCAGGAGTGGAGAGCGATGCCTTTACCGTATATGACAGTTTAGTAGATAGTGTACACAGTCCTGACATCTTTGTCATTTTCAACGGTTTTGGGGCCCTTCCACAGTATTTGCTGACTTGTTCCCCTGTGGCTGAGAGGTATGTAGCTTCTGGAGAAAACCAGCAGCATCATCAGTGGCTATGAAGCAGAACTGTAGCTACGGTGAAGACCCTCTGAGACCAAAGTCTAGTGCTTAAGATTTAAGAGTAGTGTGCTATGGTCAAAGTGCTTCCTGAAAAGTACTCTGAAATATTCATGGACCAAAGAGTAAGTTAATACCTGAAGGAGGTTAGGACAAAATTACCTGTGAATGGAAGCAGAAGGGAAAGTATCCCAAAATACAGTTTAACATTTAACATTAGCATTTAACATTCCTGGTCATTTACTTAATTCCTTAAAATAATCTCAGCTTGTGACTATACACTTGATGGTTGTGTAGGCTGTCATTCCTCCACTGCATTTTCTGAGATATTGCATATGTCAGGGAAACACAAAAAATCTTGGTTGTGCCTTTTGATTCTTAAGTTTTCTTTTGACTTACGATAGGCGAATGTAGCAGATGAAAGCTATTTTCCACTTAGGGACCTGGTGTTATATACACATAGTTATGACGAACATGAGGAAATTCTTCATTTTTCTTACAGTAGTTGCTGTTAGTTTTTATTAGTTACTTCAAGCATTATAGATACATGTATTCAAAATAAAAAGTATGAATGTCACTATCTGTTAACTTGTATTTTTCTATACAGTCTTAAGAATGTGATTTGTACATGAGCTTCAGATTTCTCAGCAACATTAAATCTCTTTGAAAGGCTACAAAATAGTAGAGAACTGGTTCAAGCTACAGCTTGAAATTATTTTTCAATTAATCTACCTTTACCAACATCTTTTAAAGATTACATTGTCAGCCTTGTAGCCAGGTATCCCCATGCTGCTTCTGCAGTGACCTGAAGCAAATACACGGAAAAGCCCAAGAGCTATTACAGTAATTCCAGTGTAAAAGGGGATTCAGTCCAGCACTTGGGTACATGGAAGCTTTCTTTAGTAAAGCCTGCAAATGGGGAGCAGTCTGATCTCTAAAACACAGATGAAGTTAGCATTTAATAAAACTTTTCAAAATAATTTGTTAATGGATTCCCAGGATGCTTGTACTGCATCTGCATCTCCTGAGCTAGTAGTCATAGTGCTAGGAACCACTCACAAGTCCAAAAGAAATTAAGTTATAAAAGTCTAATTCTGAATTCTGAGGTTACAAGTGGAAAATCTTTTTAACCATTACAAAAGAAACTTCTAGATTAATATATTTATAGTTTGGGTTTTTTAAAAATTATTTTTAAGACTAGCTATGCCTGCTGTTGCAAAGGGTAGTTTTGTAGTGTGAGTCTCTAACACACGAGTTTTATTCTCAAGAAATCCAAAGGCTGCTCTTAGAAATTATGCTGCAATTCTGAAAACAGATTTAGTCTATTCCTATTTTAACTATTCCATTTAAGTAATCGATTGTTTTCCACTTCTGTCCCCTTTTTCCTCGTGTTTCTTGATTCACACATTACTGCCATGAAAACACATAGTTGTAGATTTAAGATTTGTTAGCACTGAACAAAGATAAGTTCTCATTTCAGCATGCGTCAAGAGGTATCATTTTTATAGGGGTTTCATGGCAGGAATTTTTTTTTCTTCTATTTTCTTTTTTGAAAAAACTCAGTACAGAGTTTCTGAACTACAGCATCGGTTTTCAGAACACCTGAAGGAATGTTATTTTTTGGCACAATGTAACATCTTGCTCCTAGTGGGAATAAAGAACAGTTTTCATAACTCAGTATTAATTTAATACTGTAACACAAGTGTTGGTAACTGTGTATTTCATTATTAACCTTTTTATTAACTTTGTAACTCCCCTTAACTGCATCTGAAAAGGTTTGTAGTCAGTTTAATAGAAAAAATAATTATAGAGAAAGCTTTTAACATCTTACTCCTGTGCCCAGTACAGGGTTTCTCTTCCCTCCACATACACCTGCAGTTAAGGATTCAGTGTTACTGAATATTTATCTTCCATTTTATTACAGAATGATTTTTTTCTGATGTATAATTTCTATTTAAGTTCACCAGTGTTCTCCACACATAGTGATATACTATACATTCTAGATATATATAGTTTTTTTAAAAACTGGTAGTGTAAGAGGTTGTACGTAATTATTTTCATCTGGTCCTCAAGAAGAATAATTTCATGTACAGAAACTAGAAAATAAAGCCAGCACAAACTAGATGTACCAAGTAGTACATATTAAAATAATTACCACAGTAATTGAAAATGCCTGATCTTAGTCCTACCATAATCAGTTAAACCAGAGGCTATTCCACAGCCTCTGGGATTTCTCTGTTGTCCACAATAAGGGTATGAATAATTCCTTCCTTTCGTTTCCCACTACTGACAGCCTTAATGCAACAGCTGTGATCAGCAACAGTGAAGTGAGTTTCAGTCCCATCTTCCACAAATTCACCCTGGGAGAAAGGAGACAAGAATAAAACCAAATGTGATGTTTTAATAAATGAAAAGCTGGAGTGCATCAATGTCAAGATCACTTGTAGTTCCCACAGTTACAGCAGCTTTAGGTACCTGTGACAAATACTGCCTGAGGGCTGAACAAAGCTGCTGAATCCCAGGCAGGGCTTTGTCAAGTGCCCAGTTAAAGATTTGTGGGTATTAGATGACGATGAAAATTTCACACAATCGGAAATGGTAAAGTTGGAGTTTGTGAATCAATATTAGTGCTTCACATCAGTAAACAAAACCAGAAAAGGCAGCATCCTGCTGAGTTGTGCTGCACAGCCAGTAGGTGCCACACAAACCTACACTGAAGTGGCAGAAACAGGTGAAGTATTTAGGATCCCCTGAATTGAGTACAACAGTTGTGTATCTTGGATACACATCTGCTGCAGTTATGTGATTTCCTGTTACAGATTTTGCCAGGCTTGGCTGTGTTTTTGTTATGATGTTTGTGACAGCAGGACAATCTGTGTGCTGCTCTAATGGAAGCATAGTTTGGCACTAAACTTGCACTCACAGCTTGTAAGGATAGCTCCAAGTGCTTTCAGTACATTGTAGAAAAGGCTGAGAGCCATCAGGAGCCATCAGGAGCAGAGTCCTGATTCACTGAGAGAGGAGGTTTCTTCCACTGATTACTAAGCAAACGTGGTGAATCTTTTCATCCTGCTCTCAGGTATAGCAGTTGATTTTACAATTTTGATTGATAAAAATGTTGATTTTACAATTTGTACTCATCCAGGGGCTTAGTAAGTAAGTGGTTGCTAAGTGGCAGTAGTAACCACTTTGACTCCTCCCTGGTGAGAAAGCATATCCTTCAAGGATGGGGAAGCCTACCTGGTATGCATATTGAGAGCCATCATAATGCAAAAAGACACCAAATAGATTAAGCCTTCTAGCTGCCAGCCTTCTCTAAAATTTAATGCAGATGTGACAGAAAGATAAAAGATTTGATTTGTTCCAATGAGGCTCTTAAGCCCTAAGTATTAGGAACACCTCTAGGTGGGAAAAAAGCTTGAATCAGAACAGACTACATGTGTTCAACTCTCAGTGACAACTAACACAAGCAGGTTTGGATGCAGTGGTTCTACACTCTGCCTCAAACTCAAATCCTTCCCACTCCCCAGAAAGTTTTCTCCATAAAAACCCTGACTCAAATTTCTTTTGTTTGTCTAAAAAGGGTAAACAAAAGAATCATTTATCCTTAAATAAGCAGATGTTTGGCATCTGAACTGAAATACTGCCCATTATAAAATTCAGTGAAGGTCATTTGGAACAGACCAGGAGCATCCTGGCTGCCTTGGCCTCTGGTAAAGGGAGGTAATGTGCTGCTCTGGGGCTTATTTTGCCAAGCTTTGGTTCTGTATCCATAGCCTGGGAAGAGCCTTTGGAAGGGATCACATACCGCTGTTTCCATTTTCTGACCGTTGCACCACACATCCATAGTGTCCTTTTCTGTGAAGGAAAAGGAAAACAAAAAGTAGAAAGAACAAGCTATTTTTTTATCCCTACAAACAAGGATATAGGGATTTTTAAAATCTACTGTTCAATTTTAGTTCCAATTCCCAAAAGAAGTTCCTAAGTAGCCATAGTACCTGAGCTACGGGGTTTGCTATCATTGGAGAGAGAGGAGGCTCTGTCATCAACTTTTGCTTTGAAGATAAATTTTTACCCCTCCCTAGCCCTGGCTATTAACACTGTGTTGTTCTGAATAGCACCAGAGATACTCTGACAGTCTTAAACTGGAAAAAATTAAAAGACAGAAAAGTGAAATAATTTCTGCTAATTATTTGAGTGCTGTTTATTAAAAAAAGCTCTACTCTTTTTCCAGGCTAGTTTAATTCAAAAGCAGCATTATTTAACATCCATCATAGTGTTTGTATTCTTAACATTTTGAAAACACCAAGTACCACTTCAAATATCAATCTTAGATATTTTTTTTGCATTTGAAACAGAATATTCTTTTCCTTCTCCCAGTATATCCTCCTTAAATTACTTTGCTCTAGAATTCCCTTTACTGACACTGTCATTCACACAACATCAGAAGAGAGCTGAACCCTGCTTGCCTTTCCAGTAAGCATAGAGAGGTTAAAATTCTGTGAAGAGACTTATCTGTTTCTGGCACTAAAACTGTCTTTCTTCACTGCTCTCCTTCATCTTAGGGCAGTTCATTCTGTCCTGAGGTTTAAGAAGAAATAATAGTCTGAGATCTCTTGTCTCCAGCTCTAACCATACAGCAATGCCCAACTGGAAGTTTTCCCACTAGATGCCATGGACAAATGCCTCAAGGGATTCCTTCCTCCCACCTGCTTGTAATGTAACTGGGAAAGGGGGGCAGAAGAGAAGTAATATATTGCCTTGCTATTAAGAAAGTGAAAGAACATCATTGGAAGGTTTTAGTTTAAATTTATGGATAAGAAGTGATGCAAAAAACAAATGCTCATCAATCTATCAAAAATGTGGAATAACACTGTTTCACTTCAGTCAGATAAAGACTTCTTGACCATGGCTGATGATTTTTGGGAGGAAAGCGTGGCTACCTGCTGAACAAATTTAGACACACTTGAGGTTTGCTCACAATGCAGGTAAAATGTCTGTAACAGGCTTCACCTGGAGAACTGCCTTGCTAGGGCAGCTCTATGGATGCAGCAGCAGTAATGCCTCCCAACCTTTTTTTTTTCCCCCCAAATCTAGGCCACACTGCTGTAGGCTCACACGTATAACAAGACCATTATTTTTCAGACTGTCCTTGGCACTTCATTCCAAACTTCAAATCCCCCAAGATTTTATACTGCATCAGTGCTACCCACTGAACTGTGCTTTCTCTTAATTACCAGTTTTCAAATGCACACAAGTTTATTGAAAGGCAGCAACATGTAGTCACTAGATGTTTACTTACCTAGAACAATTCTATAGTCTGTACCTCCCAAGTTCAATATCCAGGTATTGGTTGTTTTTAACCTGTTCTCCATATACTTCTTGAGACTCCTTCCATTGATCTCCAAAGTATATTCATATGCAAAGCCACTGACTGCATCAATGTTAATAGCAGCTTTAGTTTTAGTAGCTCCAACAGTGAATGTCTCTTTACCCACTAATTTGAACATCCATTCTCTTCTTATTTCTTCCTGTAGAAAAAAAGACAATGGGTATTAAGTGAAAAACCTGAGTGCATGTTTTAATATTAAAGAATTGAACTGGAACTCAGGAGACATCTCAGTACTGAACTATTATTTGGGAATGAATGCATACATGGTGCTTTGTATGCACAGAGTGCCTCTGCCCAAAGATAGCAAAGCACTTCATGAATACTCACACCTTAATTGGAACTGAAAAAAAGAATGATGTAGTTTATTAAATTAGGTAATTAACTGAATGTACCTCACTTGCATTTATTAGTCTTTTGTTTGTTGTGATGTGTGTTGCATGGAAGTGCACTTATATAATCTGTATCACAGTGAATTTTGAGCACATAGCAATTTCACCTTTCCATCAACATAGACAACACGCTTTCCTGAAGTGGTCCCATGTTCAAATTCAATCTTATGAACACCATCACTTAAAGCTACTTCCCAAACAGCCACCAAATCTGTCATCTTCTCTAAGTGGCTGTACCGAGACCTAAGGAGAAACCAACAAAGTAAATTAATTGTTGTTGAAAGTTCAATTCCCGATGTCTGCAGTTCAAAGCTTTACTGCTTCTGGGCAAGTCACTTTTTGCAAATAAAAAATGAGACTTGAAAGAATGAGCTTACAGAACTGCTTATATTTTCATGTTTTTCAAACATTCAAATATGACAAAACATCACAAAATATAAACAGTTGAACAGACTCACTTTGACAAACAGTACAAAGACACAGCTACCCATCTAACCTCTAAAATTCCCATTTCAGGTGACAATAGGTAACAAAGTTATATTTAGTTTTAAGATAGTCCTGAGCAGTTCTGCTATTTCTTGGTAGGCACTAAAATATATTATTTGATTGGTGTCAAAGAAAGTTTCAGCCTTTTAGACTTGAAAAAATAGTATGACCAGTTTAGCTATTTGCTGTGTTAACGGATTTGTCTGTAATCTCATAAACACTACCTACATCATTCAGATATGCAGCTCTGCACACACAGACACAGGGGAAGGGATCTGGCAAGATATCCTTTTATTTAAGTAATTTTTAAAGTTTAGATACAGTCATAAGTTACCACTGGAACCGTGGATATCTTTCCGAATCTGCTCATATCACAGTTCTGGTTTTTTACCTTACTTCATCTTCACAGACAGTAATCTCCTCACCGGATGCCATAGAAGCCAAAAGAGCTTTTAATCCAATTAGCAGCAAGAAAAAATAGAAAAGCAGAATAGTAGCAGAGAAGTGCTGAGATCTAAAGTTTCATCATTTTCTCCAGTGAAGATAAAGGACACTTTTAAAAGCATCATTAACTGGCATGCAGTGCTAGCTGTCATATATATGATGAGATAAAAACACTTAAAATACAACCATCTTTCCTCTAAGACGGAAAGCCAAGTGTATTTTTAAAATTATTATATTTTACAAAACTAGTAAGTGCAGTTTATCCTAACTTTACTAGCTCCTCATAACTTTGTCAGTTACTGGATGGAAAAATGGGCTGCCTGATTTGTGAGACAAAGCTTGGAAATGAACAACCTGACCAAAGCAGGAACCCAATCCAGAGCTGCCCATCTCAGTCCCAGAGCGTAATGAATTTGGGACTGAGAAATTGCACAGGCAGTAATTTCACCTCCTCCCTTTTCTAAACCACTGTAGTAGCTTTCAACAAGCACATTAGTAAATCTGACCTGGCAATTCAGTCACAAAATTTATGTGAGCCACAAGGAACTAATTTCTTACTTAAGAGGTTTTTAAACCATGACTGTGTTTTACAACCACTGTTTTTTAATGTGTTATTTTCACTAATTTCATCATCATCTGCCTTGTCTGTGCCTATCAATAAGCGAACAAATGATAACACGTGCTAATAAATGCCGAGGAGATTGTTTCGGCCGTTCCTGAAGTTTCTGGTTCCTGTGAAGGCTGGCATCCCCGGGCACACGGTGGGAGTCAGGCAGGGAATNCTCCCGCCGCTCCGCTCCCGCCCGAGCGGCTCCGCGGCCCGGAGAGCGGCCCCTCTGCTGCCCCGCGGCCCTCGCCATGACTGAGGTACTCACTCTGCCGGCCCCGGGTGTCGCTGCTGGGTGGTTGGAGCGGGACAAAACGCGACGGATCAGTCCATGAACCCCCAGAGCCGCCGCCGCCGCCTCCCTGAGGGCTCCGCTCGCGGCGGGGCCGCTGCGCCCTGGGTGCGTTGGAGGGACCCGAGGGCCGATGGTTTGAGTTTCGTAAAGAGGCGAATTTAACTCATTGTGCGTATTTTGCCTTCAAATAGGGATCAGGAAAACTGAGCATGCTGTGTGTTCTTAAGTATGCTTTTCCCCAGTGTGCTTTGCAGATCCTCCTGTAGGGGCCTTTTGGGGGTTTGGGGTTGGTTTGCTTTAGTTTGGGGGCATTTGGTACCTTCTGCTGCACAGCTGATGTGAAGAACTCAGGTTTCTCCCTCTTCCGTTTCTCCCAAGTGCAGCAGGAGAAGGCAGAGTGGGAAAACATAAACAAGGCATTAATGCGTCATGGGTTGAAACCTGTGAGTCTTGCTGCCCCCCAAAGCTGCAGAGATACATCAGGTAAGGAAATGTAATTTTGTCCCTTTTTGTATTTGGAAATAGTAAGCCTAAGTTCATGCATCTCTAAAGCTGTGACTTCCAAATGACAGCAGACAGGCAATCTTCTTTGGCTGTTAAAAGCCTTTCATTGTGACTTTGCTAATGTTTTGTATCTCCAGATATGATTGTCCTAGACAGTCAGTCTTCTCTAGGAATAAGACTTGCATTAAAAACACTGGTGGAAGACACTGAGCGACAGCAGAAGGTGATGCAGGGACTTATGGAGGCAAATCGATGTCTTAGGTAAGACACAGTGGAAAGAACTTACCTGCTAATGCAGAGTAAAAGTATTATAAGTGTGCATCTCCTGCCTGGTGGAGATTTTGTCTCACCAGAGGCTTAAGACATTTTTCCTGAGGTTGTTGTCCAATATGGAGCAATGTTGTCCCAGTTCCTTTTGGGCTCTTCCGTTATTTCATCTGCTGCTGCTTCTCATACCGGCACATTTCCCGTACCTGCTGCCACAGGGTTCTGTCAAACCTCACCACATATGGTCAAGCATGTGCTTCCTGCACTGTCTTTAGTGAAATGAGTTTAATTTAAAATCAAGGATTTATTTCTTTGTTCAGAGATGTAGTACGACTGGAACAAAGTCGGGCATCTCGGCAAGAGCAACGGGCTAATGATTTGGAAAATGTGGTGAAAAGCATTAAGGCCAAAATTCGTCAGCTAGAAGATGAAACAATAGCTAAAGCATGCCAGCAACAGAACCAAGTCAAAGAACTTCAAAAAGACCAACAGGCTTCACAGGTAATTCAGATACTTCTGCCTGAGAATTCAAACTTTTGACTTATGAAGGGTCTAAAAATATTTACATTGATCTAAATAAATGTGAGTCTTGGGTCAAGACCTAATAGGGTTAGTGCACTGTTTATAGCTAAGTTTTTTCAAACTATGCAGAATTTTATAGAAATAATTTAGAAAAATGTCTGTATCCCTCTTCCACTGTCTCTTCAGCATGGCTAAAACCCAAGTGCTTATCCTTCTTGGGACCAAGTGTCTACCTGGGCTTGCACATTACAGTCAGATTTTGGGTCAGAACAGTTCGATAATGCTCCCGTTGCCTGTTCACAGGTAAAATACCAACAGCAGCAGGAGAAGCTGCAAGAACAGGAAGAGATCATTGCCCGCTTGCAGAAGGAGCTGAGCAGAGTTGGGAGGGAGGAGCAGCAGCGAGTTGCCACTCAAAACAAAATGTTTTGTCAGTTTTGCAAAAGAGCTCCCAAGTCTCTCCTGGATCAGCGGTAAGTGATTCTCTTATACTGCTGAACCACCTGTAGCATTAAATGAAGAAACAGATTTTAAAGTAATGCTTCTTGATATTTATATGTGAAAAAACAATGATCTGGAGACCTTAGGAATACTAGACAAAATACGAATTCTTGTAAAGGTACATCAGTGCAGTGATATTTTTCTTTTTGTGAAATTGTAAGCCAGATAAATCCATGGCAGAAATTTAAAAATTGCCACCCGCTGCCCACACTAGATGTCAGCAAAGGGAAGGGAATGATTCACTCTGCTCTGGAGCTGCAGTGTCTGCTAGGATGATCTCATCCTGGGATTCTAACATTTAAAAATGTAAATTAAAAACAAAAAAAACAAGAAACCCCACCTTTTAGCTCCCCCCGCAAAAAGAGCCCTTCCAGTTTTGGGAAGTGGTCCTTGCAACTGCTGACTGCAGCCTTGCTGTGAACTGCCAGGTACTTTATGGTAAGTTCCCAAAGTATCACAAGGCTCTGTCTCTTGCCAGTAGGACTTCCATAGCTCTGCTACAATCAGACATTTGCCAATTCCTAGGCCTCAGGTAGCTCTTGCTTTGTTCTGCTGATATCACCTGGCGTTCTAGGCCTGGCCAGCAATGGTTACCTGGGAAGCTTTTAAAAGGGATTGTGTGTGCTCAGCTTTTTGCTTGAGCCCTCACTGTATGAGAGGAGGGACCACTGAATTTGGTTCCCTGTCCTCTCTCATCTGTCTCTCCCAAACAGACAATTTCAGAGTGCTCAAGACACTTTATTTTGACTGTGCCTCTCTGTTAATCTTGCTGGATAACCATAGGCATAAGATGAGGAGGCTGGTGAGCAAATTTAGCTGTTTTCTCCTCTTAAATATTTTGCTACTTCTAAACTAGTACAGATTTAATGCATCTACTTTTCTGTTTTGGCAAAGTATGACCATGTTTGTTGGGTATGAGGGAAACCCCACTGTTTGGAGCAGCCATTTCCAAAGTGCACTGCAGCTGTGCAAGCTGACCTGTTCCTCTGGGTAGGTCACAGTATGAGTTTTTTGAGAATATCTGAAATTCAAAATGAACATTTTTCCTTTCTTCAGGTACCTTTGTCTAATTGATTATTATGAATCTCAGATTAGTCAGATTAAAAAGGAGCTGAGGTAGGTCTCATTGAATGCCTTATGGTTCTACTGTTCAAAATTTTCTTAGCCCTTACTGTTCTTTAATCTTATAGTGGTAAATATTCTGTGCTCCAAATATCACTAGCACATAAGAAACAGCAAAGGATTGTAATGGTCATGGAAATTTGGATTTTTCCAGAGAATAATTGGCAGTCAGGCTAAGCAGCTTCTCAGTCAGGAAACCAGGACAGTTAGGAAGTTTGGGGTATTCAGATATTTGAGCTATAANTTATTAAATTAGGTAATTAACTGAATGTACCTCACTTGCATTTATTAGTCTTTTGTTTGTTGTGATGTGTGTTGCATGGAAGTGCACTTATATAATCTGTATCACAGTGAATTTTGAGCACATAGCAATTTCACCTTTCCATCAACATAGACAACACGCTTTCCTGAAGTGGTCCCATGTTCAAATTCAATCTTATGAACACCATCACTTAAAGCTACTTCCCAAACAGCCACCAAATCTGTCATCTTCTCTAAGTGGCTGTACCGAGACCTAAGGAGAAACCAACAAAGTAAATTAATTGTTGTTGAAAGTTCAATTCCCGATGTCTGCAGTTCAAAGCTTTACTGCTTCTGGGCAAGTCACTTTTTGCAAATAAAAAATGAGACTTGAAAGAATGAGCTTACAGAACTGCTTATATTTTCATGTTTTTCAAACATTCAAATATGACAAAACATCACAAAATATAAACAGTTGAACAGACTCACTTTGACAAACAGTACAAAGACACAGCTACCCATCTAACCTCTAAAATTCCCATTTCAGGTGACAATAGGTAACAAAGTTATATTTAGTTTTAAGATAGTCCTGAGCAGTTCTGCTATTTCTTGGTAGGCACTAAAATATATTATTTGATTGGTGTCAAAGAAAGTTTCAGCCTTTTAGACTTGAAAAAATAGTATGACCAGTTTAGCTATTTGCTGTGTTAACGGATTTGTCTGTAATCTCATAAACACTACCTACATCATTCAGATATGCAGCTCTGCACACACAGACACAGGGGAAGGGATCTGGCAAGATATCCTTTTATTTAAGTAATTTTTAAAGTTTAGATACAGTCATAAGTTACCACTGGAACCGTGGATATCTTTCCGAATCTGCTCATATCACAGTTCTGGTTTTTTACCTTACTTCATCTTCACAGACAGTAATCTCCTCACCGGATGCCATAGAAGCCAAAAGAGCTTTTAATCCAATTAGCAGCAAGAAAAAATAGAAAAGCAGAATAGTAGCAGAGAAGTGCTGAGATCTAAAGTTTCATCATTTTCTCCAGTGAAGATAAAGGACACTTTTAAAAGCATCATTAACTGGCATGCAGTGCTAGCTGTCATATATATGATGAGATAAAAACACTTAAAATACAACCATCTTTCCTCTAAGACGGAAAGCCAAGTGTATTTTTAAAATTATTATATTTTACAAAACTAGTAAGTGCAGTTTATCCTAACTTTACTAGCTCCTCATAACTTTGTCAGTTACTGGATGGAAAAATGGGCTGCCTGATTTGTGAGACAAAGCTTGGAAATGAACAACCTGACCAAAGCAGGAACCCAATCCAGAGCTGCCCATCTCAGTCCCAGAGCGTAATGAATTTGGGACTGAGAAATTGCACAGGCAGTAATTTCACCTCCTCCCTTTTCTAAACCACTGTAGTAGCTTTCAACAAGCACATTAGTAAATCTGACCTGGCAATTCAGTCACAAAATTTATGTGAGCCACAAGGAACTAATTTCTTACTTAAGAGGTTTTTAAACCATGACTGTGTTTTACAACCACTGTTTTTTAATGTGTTATTTTCACTAATTTCATCATCATCTGCCTTGTCTGTGCCTATCAATAAGCGAACAAATGATAACACGTGCTAATAAATGCCGAGGAGATTGTTTCGGCCGTTCCTGAAGTTTCTGGTTCCTGTGAAGGCTGGCATCCCCGGGCACACGGTGGGAGTCAGGCAGGGAATATTTCCCTCCTCTCCTCTAAGGAGCAGGCTCGGGACAGACCCGCGTGAGTCCCCGGCCGGGATCAGCGGCCTCGGGCACATAGGAGATGCCAGAAGAGCTGTCCACAGACCGCCCAGAGCCTTCATCACCCCGGGTAGGCCGCAATCCTGCGCCGTGGATTTTAGGCACCATTTAGGATCAATGCTGAAAGGATTAGGAAGCATCCCAGAACATACAAAATCCTTTTTTTGTTTGTTTTTTTCAAATCATGGTAATGCAGTAATACACTTTTATTTAAAGTCAAACCCGACCCCAGACTCCAGGCCGGGGGTGTTTCCCGAAGGCCAGCCGATCCCAAGGGAAAGCCGTGCGCTGCTCCAGGAGCAGCCCCGCTGCCTCCGAACCAGGGACACGCATCAGTGCTGCACCCACCGCCTCTATCCACCGCGCCTTCTGCTGACCAAGTCAGCAGCCCAAGGCCATGTTTATTCCTTTATGCGGAAGGGCTCGTTCTGAAAACTAGGCTGGGATAACGGCTCCCATAGTATCCACCTAATCCCGGCAGCGCTCATCGCGGGGCGGCGTACCGGGAAGCNTTTGGTTTTTGGTTTTTTTTCCCCTTTTCTCTTTTGCCATGATTCACAGACAGAATTACTTCATTAGCTGTGCTTGGTTGATTGATCTCCCAAAACTAAAGGTTTTCAGCTCTATCCCAGTGCCTGCATGGCACAAAGCAACAAACAGATACTGGAGACATTCCTATAGCTTGACATTACTATTGAGAAAACTGAAATGGGATTTGCTTGTACTGGAGTTTCTCTTGTGGACAACTGCACTTAATTAGCATATGAAACAGCTTTCCCAGAAATTAGAGCATGGATCTTAGGGCAGAATCTCTATTCTATTTACTTTGTAGTCTATGGAAACGTTATTATCATACATAACTGCTAACTAAACCAACTTAAATTTTTGAGCTAATTGAATTGCAGTAAGCTGAGCTAATTTATTTTTCCCAATAGGCAGTATCAAAAAGATGAAGACCAGGTGCAGGCAGAAGTAAAAAACAAGGAAGAGTTCTTAAATCTAGATGCTACTCCTAATTACAAAGCACTGCTCACGGTATGGAACTGCCAAGAATGTGTTAGTGCAGATCTCTCAGTGGTAACCCTCCAAGAGCCAGGTAGAAACATCAACATGTCTGATTTCTGTCCCTTGTTCTTGTCATGTCTTTTGAACTTGTAACCTCCCTGGGCAGAGTTCCCTGTCCTTGTGTAAAGATTCAACAAAATGTTGTGAGTGTGCTGAGGATTGCATAGAGCTTCTCAGTCACAGTTCTCTACCTGGGGTCTATTGCACCAGGCTCTTGGTCTCAATCATCTGATTCCTCATCCATGCTGTCTTGCTGTACAGGCGACTGGGAACCCTTCTTAACATGCACATACTTTAAATTGTTCAAGCTTGTTGATTATGAAATGAGTGCAATAGAAGAAATAACCCAGTCTATGTTGCAGTCTTTCCAGAAGCAACTTACTGAAACAAAAGCCAAGAACGAACAGCTTTTGCTTGAAAATATAAATCTCAAGAAAGATTTGGAAATAAGGTGAGAAAGGATAAGTATCATCCTTTGTAAGGCCATTTCAGTAGACTTTGCTTTACAAAGCACCAGCACTTGTAAAAGTGAAGTGTGAAATCTGCAATTGAAGATATGGCAGCAACAGCCATGCTCTCCTCCCTACACTGTTAATAACAGCTGCAAGTGGTTAGTTTGCTCTTCATTGCTGTTGTCATGTAGAAATGTAGCAGAATTTCATTTCCAGAATGATGTTTTGGCACTGGCAAAGCTTTTTTACTTTTTCACTTGGATGAATTTTATAGATACCTTCCAATGCAAGACATATAACTTGGTACTTTTTCTTTCTAACAGGCCAACTGCACAGGAATTAAAATTTTACAAGTACCAAGTGAAGAAACTACAGAAAACTTTGAAGAAAACTATCCAGTAAGTATATTTTTTCAGGGACTTTCATGAATCCTCTGGACTTCTGAGGGCAAAGTTACTCTGCAACCCATAATGTAGAGAGTAGCTTATAAAGCATGTACCTTATCAGCATTCTTTGGAGCCTGGTTATGGGCAGCAAATGCTGCTGGACCTCTAAAGTCCTCCGTATTTCTGAAATGATGGCAGGGTCTCCAAATGGGGGCACAGCAGTGTGGTTTTTTTAATTTCATTTTGTCTTGCTGGATTTGATGTGAGTTCTTTTGCAGGCAATATGTACAGGGCCATCTGTAGTGTGTGCTGCTTCCATGAGCTGTAAAGGAAGCTACTGGTTTCATGATGGATTATGAATGTGAGAGTTGGCAAAATGTTGCAGCTACTGATGGCATATCCATATTATTCTTAGAAATTGACTATTTTTTTCTAAAATATTGCTAAGAAAATACATGAAAGATATTAAAGATCCAGTACTAACAAAGTGTTTTTATCTGTAATTTCACTTAGTCGTTTGTGCATGTGTATACTGGATGCTAAATATTTTATAGCCTGAAAAAGACATCACTTAAACTTTAAAATAAATATACGTGTTGTGTATATTTAAATGGTCTTTTCTCTTATGCAGTGGGTATGATTTAGATGAAAAAGAGTAGTGAGCTTTGTATAATAAGCCAGGAAAGATGTTCCAGCAGAAGTGGATAACAACTCGGCTTGGAATTTGAACCTCTTGAGTAAAATTCTGGATTCTAAGTCTTCAGCCATAGCAGAACTCTGGCAACAGAAAAACTGGTGGTGTCCCTTCTAAATCAGCAAGCAGTCTGGCATAGCCTCAGCCTGGAGACTTGAGATAAATTAATGATATTTGCATCAGGTGTTGTGTTGTCAGTCTGTGCTGCTTGGGTCTGATGGAATCCTATTGGCCAGCATCATAATGTGGATATTTGACTTTGTAGGTGTGAGTATGTGCTACACACCTGATTCTCCCATCAAGTGAAAAGGTAGCATCTCCTGCTAAGGCTGCTTGTGTGACCCACTGTGTGTATTTTGTGCAGATCTTCAGGGAGCAGGACTGGAGAAAGAAGAGAAGAAAAGAAAGACTCTGGGAGAGTTACAGGAGTAAATCAGCTGCAGGCAGCTTGCCAGCACTACTTGCAGGTACCCAAACTGTATCTGTTCTGCATGTTTCCAGCAGTGTTACAATGAAACATTATACATGTTCTGTTTAGCTGTGTCAGCTGGAGCGTGCTGGTTTGAGGCTAAGAATGCCTATCACGTTCTATAGGCAAGATGAGTCATGTTCTGGATTTGGCAGCCAGTGTAGGCTGGTTCTTAATTGTTCTGTCTCAGTGTAAACTACCTGAAAACAGCAGGAAAGCAGACAGTAGGCTGGTAAATATGATTTAGTTGAAGTCTGTTCAGGACGGGGGATTTGGTCAAGATTTTGGACAAAACAGATGCTTAGGTTACAGTTTTAAACATGCCTGAGGATAGTGGCTTTTATTTTCCTTTTAATTAAAAAGCCTGAATATAATAAAACTTAGCAAAATGTAAACTGCGGAAATAACAATGCCTGGAGTGGATAAATGTTAAATATCCTTCAAAGGGAAGTATATACTTGCATTACTTTTACATATCTTCTAGCTAGTATATGTTTAAATCTTTGAATCTATTGCATGATGAATGCATGTGTAAAATTTATCAATAGTAATATTGGAGCTATTTATGACTTAATTTTAGGAAATCATGACTGTGATAGAGAGGGATTTTATTACAAAACATCATACATATTTGAGCAATAACATTTGTTATTTGTTGTTGAAGGTTTTGTCCCGTATTGATTCTATTTTGCGAAGCCCAAGAGCTCCTCCATTAATATTTCGGCCCAGCAAAGGGCCAGTGCAAAATTACATGAAAGAGAATGGACAGGGATGTGGATTTGAGCACCTTCCACTCACTATAGAAATGTGGGCAGATCAGCTCATGGCCCTAAAGGTAACAACACCTTGTTGTACTCTGCTTCTCCATCTTCCTTTCCTCTGCTCTCCACTCCTCCATCCCTCCCTCTGGGTAGTTGTGGGGGTTCTTGTGTGTAGCTTTTCTTATTGCTTGGTGTTAAATTTTAAAAAGAATTCTGCTATCCACGTGAAATATGTACTAGAGATACTTCTCTGTGTAAATCTTTTATTTGTTTTTGTTAACTGGCTGAGTCCTTAAGAAAACGCTTAAGCTATAGAGTCCATTTCACATGTTAATGATAGTGCATTCTCTTTCTTCCTCTTCTCTGGCCAGAATAGTGACTTTTTGATACAAATACAAGTGAAACAGTTTTGTTTAAAGCCAAACTCTGTGACCAATTTAAAAAATGCAAATACACAAAAAATGTGTATTTCACTGAAACTGTAATACATAGCAAATATAGTATTTTTTTACTGTAACTGGTTTTTTGTTCAAAGCAACGAATGTCAGCAAGAAACCGTTCTTAAATGCCGTGAAAACTAAAACCTTACCCTCTCCAGTGCTGGAATGTTACTGCATATGAGAAACAGAAAAACGTCTGTTCCTGTAATAAAAACAGCTTTAAGCAGTTTCTAGAATAAGTTGGCTCCCCTCCCTTCTTTCAAAAGAATTTGTATAGGTCCTTGAGAAAACTGTCTCTGGAATTGCTGCCTTGGAACACTGCAGATCCACAGGATAAGAGAGAATCCATACGAGTTGAAGACCTCCAGCTGATAGTAGATGCAATTTTGGAAGAATTAGAAAATAAGGAAAAGGTAAATTTTACCAGGGGTTTATAATCACAAGTTACTGTGGAATCCTTAAATGCCTTCTTCACACAGTGATTAGACTGGTGCATTTGAAAGCATTGCAGCATTTAAGAAATACTTATTTGAAGACATTCAATAGTCAAAGATTGTTTTAACATAATGGATGAATTCACCTTGGGGAAGACTGCTTTAATCAAAGGCACTTGACCAGCAGTGAATTTGCATTGCCCTGTAGTCTCAGGAACTATCCTGTTCTGTCTCTCAGGGCTGAGAATACATAAATGTTTCTCTCAGCAACAGAGAAGAAAGCTTTCAAAAGAGTATTTTGAGTTTGTGCCTGAAAACTATTGAAACTATGCCTTCAGATTTAAGAATATTTGAAAGGCTGAGATTTAATAAGGGAAGTTACCCCTGTTTTTCAGTCTCTAAACAGACTCTGGTTTTAAGAATGTTTCACAGCTAAAAGCACCCTTGCCTTGTTAAGCAGTACCATTGATGAGTTCTTCCTGCTTGCTCCAGAACAGCCAGACACTGTCCTTGTCAACCCTGTCTGCCATGGTCTCTCACTTCCAGAAGTTGTTTGATGTGAATTCTCTGAACGGTGTTTATCCACGGATGAATGAAGTTTACATAAAGCTGGGGGAAATGACCAATGCCATGAGGAATCTCCATGAGCTCCTGGAACTAGGTAAAGAATTTCCACCTGCTGCTTGTTCACACCATTCCAAAGAAAGGAGATAAGTGAAAAGCTGACCTCTTCATAGAAAATAATGTTGAGCTGTTGAGAAATGAATTAACTAGGTGTTTTCTTCACTGGGAAGAAAAAAATATGTTCCTGTCACTTTACAGTTCAAATAGCAAATCCCCATTATTTGTAAGCCTTTAGCAGTTGCTGAGGAATAACAGGGAGGCAGAAGAAGGGAATAACAGAGGAAACAGAATTTTTCTTTTTTCCACAAAGCTTTGTTTTCGGTGAGCTGACTTCATAATTGTCTTTCGTTCTCCACTTGAAAGATAACAAGTTTAAGGAAGAAAATAACTCAGCCTCAGATGTAGATTTCTACTCAGTAATTCATTCAAGTGTAATTGGGTCCAGTCCTCAGAGAGTTACATCTTATGCTGCTAAACTTCAAAACCAAAAGAAGTTGTTGAACGTCAAAAATTGTCAGTACTCAGAGGTGTAGTTGGTTATTTCCCTTCTGGTGGGAACTTCTGGAGAGCAGCAGCTACTGCTGCTCCTGGGTTAAAAGGCTGGGCTGGGCTGTAGGATGTCCAGCCCCAGGCAAGGCTCCTGGGCTGCTGAGCCTCATTCAAGGAGGGAAGCAGTGTTCCTGCCCGCAGCCAGCATAGGAGATGAGAAAACCTCATCTCCCCCTAATCACTGCAGCTCAGAGGATGCCTTGTCCAAGCCTAATTCTTCTGCAATTGAGGGGAAAAAGAACAAGGACGCTGCTACCTTCAGTCACAGCACTCCAGACAGGTTAAAATTCAATACAAAACAAGTTCTGGGTGTTAACAAAATGTTTGCTAAGCAGATTCCTTATTGGCCTAGCCCTATAGTGTGGCTGCTGTGTGACAAGAACCTAATGAATAACCCCTTCTCCGTATATATAATTTCAGTTGGCTGATTTCCACTGACATTGTAGGGTGCACTTTAGTACCTTCTCTGCTGTGAATACACAGCTCTGCCAAAATTCTTTTAGCCACTAAAGGATTAGAGAGATTCCCCATTCCTAGCTGACATTTGTGTATTTCTGACCATGGGCACTCTGTTTTCTGGGAATGATGGAATGTGTATGCCTAGATCTCTGAAAACCAAATAAAATCTGTGTACCTGCAAGAATTCCACTGTGTCTAAAATACTTCCCTGTTATTACTGTTACAAGAACCATGAGGTGTTTGTTTTTCCACAGACAGTTCAGCTCCACCCACTGTGGTAGTGGATACTGTTGGGAAACTGTGTGACATCATTAATAAGAACATGACTGAGCAGGTACAGCAGCTTCTGGGCACCCAAGACATCCACAGGTATGTGGGGCTGTTCCACTGCTGACCATTCTTCAAACATCAAATGTAATAATTGAGAACTGGCAAAAACTGATGCTGAAAGAAACTTCCATTGTTACAAAGTTAGTGAGCTATGACAGCACAGGTGTTAGTTACTTCTATCCTTCTTGAAACAAATCTTAAATCCTTTCAAAAGGATAAAGCTGACAGAGAGAAGAATTGAGGCCAGAAGGTTCCAAACCATTCTCTAGTTTGCATGGATAATTTGATCACACAAGCCTTAGTGGGATACGTGTTTCATCAGGAGACAAATCCTGCACGTGGGTGGGGAGGAGAAAGTGATGCAAGTTTCAGCTGTACTACTGAACTGTACTAGTTGCTAAGGCAGGATATGCCTCAAGCTGCCTACAAATACTGTAGAAACTGGACAAATCCTGTTGTATGTTCAACAGATGACAGCCACAACTAGGTGGTAGCAGACTCTAAGAGCTTGCATTCAGCATGTGCTTTACAGACAGACTAAAAAGGGAGCAGGCAGCAAGTCTGACACATGCTGAGTTAACAACACTCACTCCCTCTGCCTTTCTGCACTCATTTCTCAGTTTTAACTGGAGAACAGCTGCTTATAAAGCACTTCTTGCTCCACCTCCAAAGCAGTTATACCAGCCACCCCCAGGCAGTATATTTAGCATACACAGACATGTTCCAGGCCCCAGACTACCTGGTGCCATGTGAGGGGGAAAGGAAGGATGTGTATACAGTATTAGCAGTGCAATCAGAGATCCTCATGACAGCTCCTTTGGTGGCTGCAGGGTTCAGAACTGGAGAACAGAACATTGGTGTCCATGGTTTTATATACTAAGTAGCAGTGTTTTCACAAAGTAATGGCACAGAACAACCGAACAGCCAAAGGGATGAACTTGCCAGGTCCTTGCACCTCTTGCCTGACAGTCTTCTCACTTTCCATTCCAGTATCATCAATAAACTTGAAGAACATGAGTGCTTCTTTCCTCCCTTTCAAGCTCTCATTCAAGATTTGCTGTGTCTTCTAGGTGAGCAATATTTGCAACAGTAATTACCTTCATGCCAATGCTTCCTCATAGAACTCTAAACAGTCAACAAGTGTTTTGTTTACTTCTGCTGTGCTAAAACACAAGGAGGATGTGAGGGAAGGTGCTACCTTTTGCCTCACTCTCCTCTTCTTTCTATGTTTCCTCAGGAAGTGACCAAAGCACTTTATTTTCATTGAACATGGGGCTACACTTACTTAATCCTAATATTAATATTATTCATAAGCCAAATTGATTTTTTTTCCAAAAGCATTAAAAGGTCTGAGAGGAGTTTATTTAATTCACTGGCTGTTTAAGTTAGAATTTTGGTTGAACTCAAAGGTAGTCTGGGTACATAAGCCTTACCCTTCTGCTTTCTGTTCTGTTGCAGAGATCAGTAACGTGGATGATATTTTACCTGCAGTGCAAAACCTGAAATGGGGAGCTGGTTATGGGGGACTCTGCTCTTCCTGAGCAAGATTTCTCTTACCTGTGAACTTACCTGTTGGTGCACATGACATTGCAGCTACCTCCAGCCACTGTTATCCTAAGCAACAATTCCAGATTTTTTAATATAAATAAAAGTTGCTGCCTTTTTGTTTTTTTTTTTTTGTTTTTTTTTTTAGTGTTTTTTTTTTAGTTTTTCTCAATTCTTGGTCATTTTAAGAAAAACTTTAACTGCTATCAACTGGTCTACTCAATCCCAGAGAGAGAACCAATATACTCTGTATCAGTCCAGGAAACTGAACCCAGCACACCACCAAGCAAACTCTACCACTGACCATTCTGAATGTTGCTGACACAGTAAGTATGAGGTAAAGATGCCCTAGCTGCCATAGCCATCACACTTACACAAATGCTCAATCTTGGATTTCTGGAAACCTTGTTTTAAAATGTTGTTCACATTTCCAGATCAGTTTGGGATGGAAACACATTGTTACTCAGTGAGTATTCTCTCTGATTATGGACTGAGGCAGACTGAATTAATGTAATCTAGGCCAAAAGCACTTGAAATTTGCTTCAGGTGATTTTGAAATTTTTAGAAAGGAATAGATCAAGTCTCTTATGCAAGACAATTAGAAGTTTATTGTACAGAAACAAGTTCACCAAGCTTCCAAAAATATTTTGCCTCAATATTAATAAAGCTTAGTTTACAAAACTTTGCTGTTACTCAGACAGAATCTGGGTTTACAAGATTTTGAAATGTACTGTAACAAAGGACAAAACCTCTTAAGGTGTCACAAACTAAAACCTTAATGACATCTTGGTAAATTCATCTCCCTGCTTTTGGAAGCTCATTATTTACATACCTGCAGCCACAGTCTGCTAAGGTACTTCTGAACAGTGGAATACCAACTTCTTAGTTTCTCAAATAATAATTGCTATTAGTGTTAAAGAGATTCTCTTTTAACAGGTTCTGTAGCCCTACAGCTGAAGAATGCTGTTTCAAAATGTATTTTTTAAAAGTACAACACTTCCATGTTAAAACAACATGAACAAGCTCCTAGGGCCATAGACTGCCAAGCAAATAATGACACTTGTATGACAGTCTAAAATATCCCCAGGTACAACCCTTCTTTAAGAGAGGATTCACACTTAGACGTCCTTTGAGGGGGGATTTGCCAGAAATGGCAAAAATAAAGGACTTATTCTTTAAGGACAAATTATTCCCTATGTGGGGGAAAAAATGTTTGACTTCAGTGAGAACTAATCCCCTAATAGGATCATTAAATTTGCATGTCCTGAGCTGGAGCCTGCTTCAAATTTGCAATGACTGTGCAAAACACGTTAATTACAAGAGATATGTACATTCATATAAAGTTGAAAAATTAGTAAGTTATGTACATGAGAAGAAATCAGATTTTCTTGCGTCTGCCCCTTGTCAGCTCATACCTGCAAGACAGGCAAAATAAGGTAAGTAATTACAGTAGTTGAATACTTTCCTTAAAGTTTTAACTGCCACAGTAGGCAGAACTTGGGCTGGTGCATTGCTTGTGCTTCACAGGCAGCACAGCAAAGGAAGCTCCAGAGATGGCCTCAAACTTCAGCTCTTCACCAGGAACTTTGGGTGCACCCTTTTTTCCTCTTCCCATAATTGCCCTGAGACACACACACAAGCTGGCCAGGGAAATGTGGTTTTCCTATTGGAATATTGGCTCACTGCCTGTGTGGATGGCAAGCTCTTGGACTACCCACACTGCATTCCTTGGGCTCCACTGAAGGAGAAAGAAGGAAGAACTCCTGCCATTAACTAAAGACACAGAAGTGAAAAATACACCCGAGCCTGGTTCTCTGTTCTGCCACTGACCAATGAACATACAGGCAAAACTGTAAGTGGCTTATTATAATAGTTTCTATAAATGCTTTGTAATTAAAGTTTTATCATACATATATATTGCTGATCAGAGTATTTATTTAAGATCTTTATCCAAGTTAAAATTTGTTGTAGGGTTACTTTAATAAACAAGATTCTTTTACTTATGTGCCCCTGTGGCTTTTATGGCAACTTAAAATATGCTGAAGACTATAATTGACACAGGCATCTCATTAAAGCTGTCTCACAGGGCAGGCACTGCACAGCCAATGGATTTACACACAACTCAGATAGAACTACCAGATTAGCTCAAGTTAGTCCTGCCTTTGCAGGTCAAATATTCTTCTTGCTCACCCAAACACAGCCCAGTTACCAGCACTCCCACAGCAGTCATGCAAGCTCCCAGCAAAGCACTGGGCAGGGTTTGGAAGTATGGAGATGAGTACTTACCATTGTGCAAAACCTTTTATTAAATCCTCCTGGGACAAGTCAATGCGCACCTTTAAAAAGCAAATTTTATTTGTTTGTAGGTTATTCAGCGTATAAATTGATTAGCTAAGCTACCACTCCTCCCAAGTCAGACCCACTTTCCAGCTGTAGGGCTGCAACTCAAGCTTGAGGAAAAAAGGAGCTTCCCACATTCCCAGGATGGTGCAGGAATGAACCAGCTCAGTTTCTTAGTAGCACTACTTGGAAATTTATCTGTCACTGAAGAAGCAATTGCAGTTTACTTTTCACAGAATCAGTTGTTCACAGAAAGCTTAAAGCACTGTTGGCAAATTGTGGGGTTTAGTCCCACGCCTTTCTCAGCTCCGTGTTTGCGCTCTTGGAGCCGTTCCCCACACGGGCAGCAGCGGGGCCCAGGAACCAGGGCTTACTTCAGGAACACCCTCCTGAAATGAGACCACGCAGCTCCCACATGGATACAGCCTCATTTCAGATGAAAATCTGGCAGAAAATAGTTGTTTCCAGATTGCCAGTCCAATTACTGAGAATCAGTTACCGGAGCCACATTTCAGGATTTCAGGAATAGCCCAGAGTGTTCAGCTCTGTTACATCTGTAGTGCAGATTCTTTAAACTTACTTTCCCCAGCTCCTTCCTCTCCTGTGAAATGAAGGGCCTGCTGTTTTTCACTGCAATGTCCAGTGACCTTTTCTTGACATTTTCCAAAGATTCGAAAAATTCAAACCTAAAATTAGAGTTTAAAAAGAAGAGATTTAAGGCAAAAACTAAAATCCCATGAGCTATATTCAGTGGACAGAATATAGTGACAGAGTACAGCATCAGTGGCCAGGACTTTAACAGGGAAGGAACACACAGAAAAGGCAATTCTAGAGTTAGGTTTTATTCACATTGCAGGAAACCTCTTCCAGGCCTCATGAAAGATGACAACACTGTGTTCAGACTGTCCACTGTGCCAGGGGGAAGGAGGAAAACATGCATCCATGATGAAATGCCATTTAACATCATTTTCACCCTCCATGGAAGATCAGCGTGTTTTCCATTACTCAAGAGGAAATAGTAATGAGCCAACCACCCAAGTTCACAGAGTAGCCTTGCACCACACCGAGAACAGGCAAAGGCTGAAACCTGTGGCAATTAAATTCTTAATGGCTCTGACTCAAGCCTCTGGCACACATGGCTAATATCAAGTGAATTTTGTCCAAGCTAAATCACTCCAGTTCTGCCCACCTGAATAGCTTTTCCTCAAGTCAGAGCTGTGAAACAGGCAACGTGTTTTGGAGCTAAGCATTATCCTTAATTGAGGATGTACAGGATACGTCAGTACTGAGGATGAGGAAAACAAGCTGCTGTTCCCAGCTGCTGGGATGGCACTAAATCCGTGCAGTTACTTGAGAATAGACATAATCAGAATCAACTTTGGTGTTTTGAGTGTTAAGAGGAAAAAAAAAATTTAAATCTTTTCTCCATTTCTGACTTACACAGAAAGGACACAACACAGGAAAAGTATCACCTACTATTCACACATTTTCACGTGTACCTTCCTCTAATTATGGGATTAAAACCACCTCTCAAAAGAGCTCTACTTCTAAGCGTTACTGTGTTTGGGTTTATGCAAAACATTCCATTTCAGTGGCAGAGCTGTGACACTGTCAGCAAAGAGGTGGGAGCCTCGATGACATCATCCACCTGTGTGCCCAAAGCGTGGTCCAATCTCAAAAGGCTCTGTACTTCTGCCTTGGACCTTTGGAAAGATGTCAGAATAAGCTTCAGGCAAAGCAGTGTGAACAGAGCCGTGACAGGGAGTTAAACATGGGTAGGAGAATATCAACTTGCAAAGAAGCAAATGCAGCCTGGGGCAGGGAAGGGGCAGGGAAGAACGTGTACCCTTCTTCAGGGGGACTGACAACACCACAGGCAGAGCAAGGCCAGACCCAAGGACTTGTAAAACACAGTCAAAGTGCCATTTGTTTCAGAAAACCTGCAAATGTTCACAAGAGAGCTGTTCCTCAGGAGCTACAGCAGCACACCTTAGGAAGCCCTGTCATTATACAGAGATCATAAGTATTCCAGCCATAATCATAATTAACATTTTCTTACTTCTCATCATATTGGGGGTTCAGAGTTTTTTTCTTAACAGATGTCTTCTTCCTGCTTGTCCATCTTCTGTCTGGAAGCAGGTATATACGAACATATGGATCCACTCCACGATTGGAAGAGGGTACCAAGTTTCTGTTAAAAGAAATACAGACAAGCAAGGCAGGTTCTCCCACTGTGTATTTTAATACCTTGGCTCTCTTGGAATCAGAGCAAACCTTCACAGCCAAAACCATTCATGTCAGGAGTTGGAGTATAAGGAAATAGAAGTTTAAGGATGTTTGGTTAAAATTTTCACTCCTGAGTGTGTAGCCATTTACTGGGGTTCCTAAATTAACAATTACATGTTCAGTCATAGGTATCAATCCTTGTCACGGTGCCTATTCCAACATCCAAGACACACACCAGTTGTCAGTGCTGTTCAGAGGAAATTTTGGGTGGATGACAGTTGAAGTACCTCTGCTGCAGCAAGCACAACTCACTGGGCTCTCTTCCTGACCTGCTGCTAGCACTGACCCGAGCTGGGCACAGAGAGGTTGCACAGATGGAAGCCAGCCAGTGCTAAGGCAGCTCCTGCTGCACTTGGCTCTGCTCCAGCTTTGCTGGATGACTGACACAGCTCAGAGAGCTCTTCCCTCTCTGAGCCACCACAAGCCCTACCTGCAGCCATTGACCAGCACGACGAGGCTCTGCCGAATGGAAGCGTAACGCACGGTCAGCTGGATCTCCCCCAGAGGCATCTCAGTCCCACTGCAAGACATTGCACAGTCAAGGCTTTTAAATACAGACCACACACAGACTAAAATCAACTTGCAGGGCACCATCCTTCCTAAGGCATCCTAAGGTTTGCTGTCTAGGAAGTAGCTGGACCACAGAGGTTCCACAGAAGCCCCATCCCTGCCTTCTCGACAGGTACCCAATTTCAGTCCCACAACACAAACTGCCAAAAAAGCCCCTACATGGCCCACTGTAGATGGAGAAGCAAAGTACAGATTAGCATGTTACACATTCCCTCAGGAATGTCTGTATACACAAAATGGGACCTTTTTCATATTTCATTCTATATGTTATTAAAGTGGTTTAAAATCCAAAAAAATTCTTAAAAATGGTTTAAAAACAGTTTATAAATTAAGCCCTGTTCAGATCTAGAGAATTCACCAGTCACCAATTCACCAAATTGCAGCTGGAGCGGAGTTTGGTGTTAAGGTTTGTAACAACTCTGATGATCCCGTAAGTGAGGTGAATCTTTGTAACTTCTGTTCATTAAGGATTCCACAAGCTCCATTCTGTGCTCCAGGAGGGACAAATCCTTCTCTCCATCCTGCCTGACAGAGCAGCCTCACACACAAGCACACCTATCCACAAAAACTTTGTTCACAGCATTATCAGTCTTAAAATGTGTTGGATAAACACATTCAGAGCTTTAAGCAGCCAGAGGTGCCTATCAAGAGTTTAAGTTATTACAGAAGTGAGATGTTCAGACTTCCAATATCCTGTTGCTAAATGAGTGTTGAGAAGCTCTTCAACGATATAAAGCCAACACAAGCAGCACTCCTAGGAGAGCCGTAGAGTGAATGCTTTCCCTTTACACCTGCTCTGACAGTACCCTGTAATTTACTTTGCTGTTGACTGGAATACTTAAGTCAATTCTTTGTAGGCAACTTGAGACCCAAGACCCCAAACAACTTAGCAGTCTTGAATTCACCTCTATGCAACAGTAACACCTAAGCTTTCCCAAGAGAAGAACAATTCAGCTGGAAGAACACCTACTTATGAATGTCCAGATTGCTGCTACTTAATTCAAAGCAGGAAGAAGGCAGGGACCCCAGTGAAGTGACACTGGGTGCTAGCCTCATTTCCTGCAGGACGGGCAGTGTGGGCACGGCTGCTGCTCCACTGGGCAGTGCTGACGGAGGGCCACGCTCTGCATTTTGCTTGCCCTCTGCTTCATCAAGGCCAGACACAGTTTCACTTGGTACAGGGGCTGCTGAACTGTCTTTCGTGTCCAGGTCTTCTCCACTGTCCTTTTTTGGCAGAGATTCAAGTGCTGCAGAGTCTTTGCTCATGGGAGGTACTTTTGAGACTTGTGGTGGAGAGGCAAACTTCTGCTGGTTTCCAGCCTTCTCTGTGACACGCACAGGACCTGGCTTCGAGGCACTAACACCAACCTTGACTCTTTGTGGATCAGGTTCTTCAACATTCAGTGCCTAAAAATCACAAGGGAAGACAGTGAGTGCTGCTACCATAGCACTGGAGTGAATGCCAGCATTACCACCCAGGAGGAAATTTCACCACAAAACTGTAACAGCAGGAATCTGCCATTAGAGATGAAAGGGGCCTCTGGGATTCACTGTGGTGTTCTCTCCTCTCATCCTACTGTGTTTGTACTCAGCAGTATCTAAGCACTGATCCAGAGCACCGTGAGGAAACAATACCTAGGCAGCAGTGCCTCTCCCTGTTCAGGAGCTGATTTCCACAGCTTAGATTTTCTCAGTCTAACTCTTTATAGTCATGAGAAGATCTTCAGCCATGGCACTGCACTAAGTTTTAAGAAGCTTCAGGGACCTCTCTCAACTCCACCATACACTCCTAATTGCACATAAATACCTTGTCACACTTCCACTTTCTACTCAGCTGTGAAGCAAAGCTGCCTTTCTCCACACCCTTCATCTCTTTTGCCAGGTTACAACTGGATGCTTCTGAAGGGGAAGCTGAGTGAATATGGGAAAGAACAACTTACCCGCAGTACAAGTTTCATCTTAATGAAGCTGTCTGAACTGGAATGGTCCAGCTGGAATCTCTGATCCAGAGTCATGTTTGGATCCTTAAGTAAGTGGGAGAGACATACCACTGAAGTTCCCAGGGCACTATCCCGCTCCTTGTCTTTTATCTGGGGGATGGAAGGAAACAAAAGTTTTTATTAGCTGGAAACTGGGCAGCATACCACTGGGAACAGCAAAGCAAGAAGGTATTTCAGACAGAAACCAAAATTAGCTTATTTACTTCTGTATGGTTACATCCAAATGGGTGATGCCATTATTTCAGGAGTGTAACAAGTTAGTACATTTGGAATAAAAATTCCGTCTCTACCTATGCACAGAAAGAACTACTTCAGCAGAAAAAAAAAAGCCCTGAGATTTACTTCATTTTCCTTACTTGATTTGGGAACAATGTCCTAAGCAGCTGAGATGGCAAGTGGTATAAACCTTTACACGTGTTTTAAGTAATAGTTTGTTTAGCCTATTTAACCTCAATACACCTTCCAAGCCCAATTCCTTTCTGTATCCAAGTGACCAGCCACAGAACTGGCTGTGACTGCAATCCTGCTAAAGAGAGGGGGTTGCTTAATGAGCCAGAACACAGAGGTGAAGAGGTAGGGCTCTGGTTGAGAACCATGAAGTCTGCAATTTCTGACAGCAAAATACTGGTGTCTTTACTACACCCAGACTTGTATAAAATGTCCTTTGTACTTTGCAGCCAGAAACACCCCACATTTTGAACTAAGATACTGCAGGTAACATGATCCTAGAACAAAGGTAGATACCAAAAAAGGCAGATACCACAAAAGGTAGATACCACCACCACCACCTAATACAGAACTGTCTGTGCAACAACAGGTGCTTCTTCCACCTTTTAGTAGGAAGAATCCATTATGTGACAATCCCGCACAGAAACAACCAGCACTGAGCTCCATAGAAGAGGTTTCTTCCTACAAATGTGCAGTTGGTCTTCAAAGGAAAGGCTTTTCTCTCACCTCAATGTGGAGTGACTGGGAATGAGCACTGTGGACAAAGAAGGTGAAAGCCTGGCCCCACGTGGGATCTTTGCTGAAATTGCAGGTCTGCAACAAGAACATACATTAGCTTAGTCTCTGAGAAGCAAAGAATCCATGACACTGATCACAAGAGAGGGCCATGGTGACCCTCAGTGAGGCTACACCCCAGCTGTATGGAGAGAGTGGAAATTCCAGGTCAGAAGCATATGGAAGCAAAGTCTCTGGCAAAACCAGAACAAGTTCTCTGGGGCGTGGAAATGCCAAAGAACAAGTCTGGTGAGCTGCAGTTGGCCCCACCAGTGCTGCCTGTACCAGCAGCCCGCCTCACCTGCAGCAAGGCACCGCTCCCTCCCTCCCACCTTCCCACCCAGGGAGAGCCAGAGTGCTGCTTCCAGCCTGCAGCACCCTGAGCCAGCTCCCAAAGCCACAGCGAGCTGACAGGGAAGGGCAGGAAAGCTGGAGGGGCAGTTTCAGGGGTGTAGAACTCGTGGGAAGAGTAGGAGGGCATAGCTTCAGCACCATCCACGTCAAAGATGAAAGAGCATGGAAAGCACCCACGGGGACTGTGGCTGCTCTGTAAACCAGCTGTCACTGCCAGGCCAGGAGCGCCAGCAGCAAGTGGAAAGGAGCAGGGAAAGCCTGGAAGCCTGACCTAGCTTAGGAAAGGCAGGTGATGTGGTAGGGAAAGGGAAAGCCACAAAAGGTAAAAATGCAAGCAGAACCCAATTTCTGGGTGGAGCAGGTGGAAGGAACAAAGGAAAATAGGTGCCAGTCCTGTATGCTCATGTGTAGCCACAACAGGATTCATTCCTATTTATTGGATGTCAAAAAGAACAAAGGGCTGCCCTCATCCACATCTAGCTGCAGGACAGTGAACATGGCAGCTACTGGGAGGGCAGAGCTCAGCTGTTGCTCATACTCATGAGGCAAAGGTAATTTTTAAATAATGAAAAATGAACTGAAAGTGGAGGAGATGCAGATCCATCTTGTCCGGGTTCAAACCAAAACCAAACCAAACCAAAACAGTAAAACTGTGATACACAGGAGCCAGGAAAGACTCTGATGAAGGAATAAAGGCCAGATTGATGCAAATGACGCCCTGCTCTGAGAAACCACAAGACTTACAGAACTCGAGTGTCTGGGCCAACATGAACTCTTGGACACAGGCACGGAACTACACATGCGTACAGCAGCTGAACAGACACCTTCTAACCACTGCAACTCAGTGACACAGTGGTTCCACTCCCAGGCTCTGCAGCTATGAGTACAACCACAGCTCTTCACATCAGCTTCCCAAGAAGTCCTTCCCTACCTAGGAGCTCCTTGGAGACAGTCACCCATAAGATGGAAAGTATCTAATAAAAGCAGAAGAATTAAACAGCCTCACCTTACTCTTTTGAGTCTTGTTCCCAACTGTGAGCAGGACAAAGGAGGAAGGTTCTCGTTCCATCTTCTGTCATTTAATACAAGGAAGAAGAAAAAGGCAGAAAAAAACCATTGAGAAATTTATAGTTTACAGGAAGCAATAACAAACCACTACTCTTACTTGAAGTAAGTTGCTGGAAAGCTGACAATATTTTCCAGATGTGGGACATCTGAGGAGTGTAGCACACAGGAAAGCCTCCAGCCATAACACAGCACAGTCTTACCCTCCACCATCAAGAGTACACATTTAAGCCAAGATTTTATGTATTTAGGTTTCAATGGGTGAGCAGCAAAAAATTTGTCAGAAGCTGGGAGGAAACAGAGAGGAGAGCTGAAGGCTCAGTGGGAAATCTTGATCATTCCTGACTGAACCAGGACTCTCAGAATTCGTTTCCAAGGCTCAGAAGTTTCTCTAAAGCAGCTGGAAGTGCATCTTTGACATCAAATAACAATTCCTGTCCAGAAGCAACAATACTGGACCTCTTGCACCTCTTTGCACTAATGCTATAGAAGTTAAGGCTGAGGTTCTGGTCTTGGCACAACACTACATACAAAGTTCACACAATGAGGTCCAGAATTAAGGATCATTGAAAGTGATGTGTATCACAGCGCTGGTAACTCATCTAAATTGTGAAGATGGTATGTAGGAGAGGAGCTGCTTGGAGAGAATGGGAAGCTTTCTCCATAGCTCAGAGCTGTGCTTGTGTGCAGCCTGTTCAAGATAAAAGGGAGAAAGACATTCTTCTCTGTACCTGCCATTTACAACACAGTAGCAAAATACAGTATGTGGGGAAAAAAGTAAACAGAAGCTATGAGAGAGATGGTATGAATGGCAGAGAGGCTTCTGCATCCCTCTAAAACGAAAGGGGGAGGAATCTGTTGGTCATGTCTCCAGTGAACAGGAAAGTTACCACAAATGAGCATATTCCTCCCACCCCAATGTCAAGCTGGAACAGCTCAGCAAGGGAGGAAAGAGCAGCAGCAGCAGCAAGGACATTATGACTTAGTCTGATGTCTGGAGGCTCTCTTTTGCATAAGAAAGAAAGACAACCACACACAGAGTCAAACATTTCTGTGCTGCATTCCTGCTTTGGCCTCCTAGGCTTTCACTGGGATGGGCTTTCAGTCACTGCTTTGAACCCCATGTCACTTAGATTCTGACAGTGGAGAGATTATTTCTTTTTAACCACTGCCACTTTCAATTTCTACGATACCACATAATCCAGAACATCATTTGCAGCATGGGAGAAGAATATAAATTTTACCTTGAGGTACTTGTTATTTTTGATCTTCTTTGCTCCACATTCACCATTCGAGTACTCGAAGTGGTTTTTCTGAATTAGTAAAAGAGAATTTAAAACAATTAACTCGGGGTTTTAAAAAAAAAGGAGATTAGGAGTGAAGGCTGCTGCATGGGGTTTGTACTTACAGGAAGGTTGAAGGCACTGTCCAAGTAGACAATCAGAATTGCTGTAGACAGACCTTTCTTATCCTGCAAAGGCAGGGAAAGATAAAACAAACCAAAACACAAAGTACTCATGATCACCCACCAAGGACAATGTAAAACATAATAAAATTTCAAGAGCAGCTTCTGAAGGCTAAGCAGCTTTCTGCCTTTCTCCTAAAACTTCCAATTTAGAGGAGCACAAGTCAACACAGCATGACAGTTCTAAGCAGACCAGTAAGATGTGTAACTCTTTACAATTCATTGCCTTTAATGTTTGTCAATCTCTCAGTGCAGAACTAGTTGGGTTCCCCAGTGCATCCAGACACCTAAAAGTATGCTCAGCCACATACATCAACATGAATCCAGTGTCAGCAGAACAAAGCCTGGAAACAATTTTATTCACTTCAGTGGAACTCAAATGGTTTTGCTTGGTTATGAAGAAACAGCCTCTTTGGGAGATAGGCTTTATCCAAGCCAATTCACAAACAACACACCATTTGGGAACACAGCCCTACCAAGCACCAGTGCTGGGTATTTGCCTATGACTAGTACAGATTATTTCAGGGTCCAGGGTCCTACACAAATCCTAGATGAAGAGGGAGGAGAAAAATTGTCAAAGGAAAGAACCCTGAGAAGCCACTCTGCAGTTAGTCAAACAAAGGTTTGCTAATTCAAGCAAAAAGAGCTGCCAGATTTGAGTTACTCCTGAATTACCAAGAGACCTGGGGCAAGCAAACGCCCTTCCTCTGCAGGAGCAGCAGGGAAGGAATCACATCAAAACTTTGCCAGATAAAAATAAACTCCCATGAGTTTGCCTGGGGTTTCTAATTTTACACACTCCTTTGTTGATGACTGCACAGGGATCAGAGTACCTGAATCCTTTAAGCAAATATACTCACCTCATGTAGCTTTTCTTGGTCATTTACTAGTGAAAGCCACTCCAGTTTTAAATGCAAGTGTCCGCTTGTCGTTTTACTTAAGGGAAACCACTAAATGGAGACAACAAAGAGCAACTTGAGAACTGAGAGGCAGAGCAGTTTTTATATATGTGCTGCAGACTCTGACACTTACAACAGATGACATGAATTTTACTCTGAGCACCTTGCATTTTTGACATTTGGATTGTAGCACGTCCATCTACTTAGGTACAAGGCAGAAGAAAATTAAAATAAGACACCCATAAACAAGCAAAGCATGTGGTTATTTCCAACCAGCAGCAGCACAAGACAGGCACTCTGGCATTGTTTGTAGAGTGCTGAGTTGCAGGATGAGCCACAGTAAGACCAGATCATTTCTTCCCTCAGCAAAAAGGCTGTTTCACCAAACTTTATCTGCAGCTTTGTACAAAACATTTGGTACATATGGGACACAAGGTATCAACACAAGATACCCCACTGCTGGCTCAGCCTAACCTCAGGGCTCTCTGGGGTTACCAGCCAGGTCATAAAAACTATTGTAATGGCTACTTTGGTATTATCTTTATGTGAAAACACCACAGCCCAAGGGTGCAAGGAAGCTTTAAGCACAAAGAAACACCATAGTAGCAAAGGGGCAGCATAAATGAGTGCATGTAGGCATACACCACCAAGCACATTTAGAAATAAGCTGTGCTCTTTACCTCATCAACAGTTCTGTCATTCATTACATCCACTAGGCCTATCAGCAAGCTGAAAGGCAAAAAGCAAACATTTCAATGTATTGTTTGCATATTGAGGCATACAGCATAAACCACCAAAGAAGCCCACTCTCAAGTCTGTTCTAAATAACAACTTCTCCACATGACCTGTGTACCTGTGTGCAGGAACACACACTCCTGAAGTCTCCCCCTGAAATACTTCCAAAACTAAAATAAACTTGAAGTAAATCTCAAGTCTTGTAGTAACTATCACTTCTAATGGCTTCCCAGGATTCCCTGCAGGAGTGCAACCTTGTACAACCTTAGTTGCACTAGGAACTAATTACTTGGTATCAATATCTGTGCAAAGGGAATCACTTCCAACAGTATTAAATTTCCAGTATGAGTAATTCAGGTGTCCCATAGCAGAGGCTACTGGACCCTGATCAAAGGTTGTGCTAATTTACCTGCCCATAAAGTCATCTTTATCTGGATCTTCATCATACAAATCCACTTCTAAGTCCTGACCAGGCACTTCATGAACAACAAACTGCAGGAGAAAGAGGTATTGATTAAAAATAAAAAACATTCACGTATACCTATTCATGCTCAGGCTGTGGACAAGAACAGGACACCTGACAGCTGTCTAACACATTCCTTGCTTTTTCGTGGTTAATTGCATAACAAAGAGAATTGATTATAGGTGAAAATATTTCACATTCAGTTTGCTTGGTTTTGAGCTGCAAGTCAAAGCCCCTAAACTGGTATCCCTAACAAGCAGAGAAGAACCAATGCTAGAGCAGCCTACAGCTGCACAGACTGATGCACTGATTGATATTTAAAGCAGTGCTTTGCACCTCCTCCATAAACCCACACATGTAAATCAGATCAACCTGAGTGACATTTCAAGTTTACAATGCAAATGTGAACTTGGTGAAGGGACAGAAACGCCTCAACCAAGAATCAAGGAAGTCCACCTGCCCCAGTGCAGTCAGCTAAGAGAAGGTCCTGCAAGCACAGGGATGTAAATGGCTGTGTCCCCTACAGATGGAAAGATAAAAAGGTTCAGTACCTCAAATGTCTCATTCCAAATGGGATTAAGGTCTCGGGAGACTGTCTTGCTTCGATACTGCACGGTGCCAACGCGGAGGAGAGCGTACGGGTCAGACTTCCCCCTGATGGCACCAAGGAAATTGTCTTTCTGGACAAGGTTTTCAGCTTCTAACAGATGAACCCTTATTACTCCCTGGATAAAATAAGATACAGAATTGGTCATGAAAATGCAATCTTTGGATAATTATAATACGCTGCCACCTAAAACTGTTTATTTCAGGCAGCAAGGGTAGTCACCATGACAGTTCTGCCAAGACATGTAGTTTGATCCAGTACATTTCCAATGACAGCTGTAATAAAACACTTTTTCCACCATTTAGCTAGAGGGGGTAAAAAAGCCCCCTTAAACAGATGCACAATTCAATCTAGATAACTGTGCAGGAAATAATATTCCATTTATTTTTAAATCAGAAACATACATATGCATACAGCATTACAGCCACAGTCAAATCAAGTGTAAAGATCAACTCCCACTGACTGAAGGAAGAACTAAGCACTCATTGGCAGGTTCTTATTTTATTGCACAGGAGCCATTCCACTTCAATTTAGTGATGCAAGTATGCAACAGGGAGCATGTCTTTGTCAGTCATTTATATTTATCCTCATTAGCAAGAGTGTTAGGTATGTGATGCATGAAGGAAATTGAAGACCTGGATATGTTGAGTATTTAGGAGATATGTTTGTTGGGGTTTTTTCCCTTTTTTTTTTCTGTAACAAAGAGATGCCACCCTCCAAGCTCCCTATTTACACCCCATCACAGCATTAGTAAAAATATTAAATAGCCTGACACTCATTGCTTATGTATTTATCCTCTCATTTGCATGTACCACAGATCTGCAGCTACAGACTAAAGGTTTAATTGGTAAATGAGCTCAGAGTACAGGTTCCTTATGCCATGTAGAGAGAGTAGGAATGCCCAGTGTCCGTGTCTCCCCCTCCCAAATCATGAACTACCCAACACTGCTTTTATATTTCTGAAATATTACCTGCAGAAAGCCCACAGTTCAGGTTGAAAGAGCTGATGCAGCATCCAAAGACACTAAGCCTGGGCACATCCACATGGTGGCAGCTGCATACTCAGGTAGATAAACACTATGTCACTGAAAAAACAACTCACCTGGGGGACAGGGAACCTCAAGTGGGCAATGTTCATGTTCTTTTTCAGAGGCACTGTGATCCTGTTCGGTAGAACTAGCCGTGCAGCAATGAAGTCTTGAATTAGCGAGTCTGACATTACACTGCAGGTGGGGGGAAAAGGCAACCTCAATCTCTACAATCAGTCACAACTCAGAATAAAAAATGAGGGACAAGGAAAGAAACAGGCATTGCAAAGTAAGTGATACCGTCTTCCCCCAAAGTATCTTCAAGCATTAGAACAGGCCACCCAGGGAAATGGTTGAGTCACCATCCCTGGAAGTATTTAAAAGACTGTAAAAGTGCTTAGGCACATAGTTTAGTGATGGGCTTGGCAGTGTTAGGTTAATGGTTGGACTTGATGATCTATAAAGGTCTTTTCCAAAGTTTATGATTCTGTGAAAGAGCTGCAGAGTGGCCATTCAATCTTGTGATGCAAGTTTGCAATATGGAGCATCCCTGTTGCAGGGTGTGAACTTGGCTCTAACAGGTTGTAAAGATGAATGGGAGCTTAGGCTGGGTGAAATCTTCATGCACACACCCAAACAGGTCAAACTCATGTGCCTTCTGGGTTTCCTTAGGAATAACACCAGAGATGGGGTGAAGGGGAGAAGGGAATCAGGAAGTTTCAGCATTTCACAGGGGGCTCAGGGCCTGGAGGTAGTTTGTTTTTAGACTTAGGAAAGGCCTCAGCACACACTGCTGCCTACTCTTGGCCACGTGCTGAGACCTTCTCGAAAATTGAAGGAGAAGCCAGACACACCAAAAAAAAAAGAAAGCCAGGCTCATTTCTTAGATAAGGTTCTGGATCTTGGCAGATTTTGCACTAAGAAGGAAAATTCCGTTTGAAGTAACTGGAGATCACGCTGGCTGAATTGAGGGCACTATCTTGGAGTTCAGGGAACTTTCCAGCCTAATTACAACTTGCACATTTTTAGCTTTTCAGTTCAAATCTTTTCTTTACAATTGCTCTTTTTGTATGGCAGGTACAAGAAGTACATGGCCATCACAGATGTCCAGTACTCCCAGGTGATTAATGAGAGGATTTCAACACACCACTACAACCTGGCATGAGCAAAAGACAATATTAAGAGGAAAACCCAAGAGCACCAAGTATCTGAAAGACTCATCCTCCTGATAGATGTAGTGCTTATAAGGGTAAGACTGTGTAACAAAATTGTCCCAATTCACAGAGGCTGGATTAACACATAAAGAACATAAGGAAAGCCTTCTACTCCAAATGTTAAACCAGGAACCTTGGTCAGGCTCTTGGCTTTTCTGTAAAAAAAACCCCACAGGAATGTCACAGAATTGTACCCTCTCTCAAGTCTCAGGGTACACCCAACTAAACACAGCTTGTATGTGAGGACAGATGACTGCATGCAGTTTCCTTGCTATCTTAAGTGAGCCAAATTCATTTGACAGGGAGGGCTCTTGTTCAACCTGTACTTCAGCCCATTCACGGTCAGGCATGTTTTGCTCCCAGCTTTCATTGCACTGCTGAGGAACAAGCAAAGGTTTCTGTGTGCAAATCCCTGTGGGAGAACCAGGGAGTAAAAATTTAGGACACCAAATTTGCACTTAATTATATGAGAGGCTGTAGGCTGGAACACCTACATGCCTTCTCCCTGCAAAGGATTAGGGAAACCAAGTCAGAAAAGAAGAGATTAATTCCCCTGATGAAAACTAGAGCTCTCAGGCCAAACTTCAGGGCAAAAGGCCACTCAGGCCTCAAATTAAGAGAAAAAGAAAGCTTCCTCTAACTTAACATCAAAAGCCTTCAGAGGATCTTTAATGCATAAACTGGCACCTAAAGTAGCCAGACACTTCCTATGAGCCTGCAAACCACGAGCTGCAGCGGAGCAGAGAGGAACAGAAGAGTCTGTACTTGTACTGAAAGGGAGAAAAGCAATGGCTGAGTAACCCAATGTATTTTTCGTTTGTGTAACAGAATTTTCTCTTTACACGAAGGAACAAGGACAAAGCGAATCCCCAATCTGGTGAAACAGTTTGAAACTTACAGCACTGGAACCCACTATGATTTTCATCCTCGCTGTGCAAGTTTTATATATATATATTTATATATATATGTAATACTAACCCAAGAGGCACTGGAAAAGAGCTACACCTAAAAGGTGAGCAGATTACATAGATAGAAAAGAACTTTTCTCCTTATAAATCTGGTGCAGTTCTCCTTATCATGGATTGTACTTGAGTTTGTCAGAGGGACTGCAACTCTGTGATACCTTGCCTTTTTTCACTTTACTGTAAATAAAAATAAGCAGACTGCCAGTCTAAACCTACTTCATCTACCATTGCAAATAACTGGCACATGGGAAACAGAAGGCCTTGTTTTTTAGTTTATAAGTCACTGTCGTTTCAGGGATTTACTATTTCCATCCTAAATGCAATGAAGCGATTGAAACAGTTTTGACAGAATATAAAAAGAACCCTCCTCAGGTTTTTCTACAGACAGATACTATGGGATGAACATCAACACAACACCTTGCACACAGTGCTCGCAACAACAGCTTTGATGGTTACTGAAGAGCCACATCCCAACTTCCAAAGGCTTTTCAAATGAGAATGAAGTAAAGCAAAGTAGACACTCACTTAATCCCTGGGACATCCAGGAGGTTGCTCATGCCTGCCCAGTTGATTTCCAGATGCTACAACAAGATCAGGGAGAAAACATTATACAGGTCTATTAAAATTTATTTCAAAATGTAGAATTTAAAAGGGAAATGCTTCTAGAACAAAGTCAGCTGTTTAAAGAAAGGAAAACCTGCACCACCAGTTGACTGCATCTGTACATTAGAACCAACAGCTGGTATCAATTCCCTTATCTGTTTCATCTGCCATCCTGAATTGAGGGTATCACTGAAACTTAACCTGCAAGCAGAAGGAACGACAGCATTCAGCCTTTAGCACTGTCGGCCAGTGGCAGACACCCTGGGGTCATGAAGGAAGTTCAACAAGCTAATGAGACTTCGAAGCTGAGACTTCTCATCCTTTCACTGAGGCGTTGGCCTATGCCCTGAGGCAGGGGGATTTACAAATCCCACTGATTTCAGGAGTCTGTATTCCTATTCCTACAATAAACAAAAAGAGGTTTTTTTCATGTTGCTACATCTAAACAGAAAAACACCTCATTCAAGATCAAAAATGCATGACTTTCATGAACTCAAGCAGAGCATAAACCACAAGCAAAGCTGTGTGCTGTAAGATAACTGGCTCCTACAAGACCAGAAGGTTTCTCATATTTTATTAAACCACAATTCAGTACAAGGCACACGACCTTAAACAGGCAAGCTTTCAAAAGGCAACCATGACTGAATGGTGTCCAAGATGACTGCATTTAAAATCTGTGAATGGGAAGATCCACCAGCCAGAAACCTTGAAGCAAAGGCCTCAGAAATGGGTCCTGTGCTGCCACCATAAGAAAGTCTTCCCATTCTTAGAGTGAAATGTTTAGGCACTACTACAAAAGCATGGGGTGAATTAACTCACATCCCCCTGTAGTTCAAGAGGAGCACTGAACAATCAGGACTTTGTTGTTTAAGAACCTGAACTGTGAGGCATTCCTAGCTATGCAGTTTGGGTTACCAGTGATGGGACAGCTCGTGTCACTCACCAAAGACCTGTCCAAGCACTAAGGCCAAGAAGCAAGAAGGCTGCAGGGAGCAGCTCACTCCTGACTCACCGGTTTCTGCATAAAAAACAAGGTCACTGCTCCAACAAAAGGTGCATCGGTTAGGAGCGGTTCCAGGATCACCCGCAACGTCCCATACAACTGCAAACAGAACAGGAAAGCTGAGTGTTAAGGTACTCTCACGATGCAGCTTCAAAATTGTGAGCTTCTCAGTGATGGAGATAATTTTAGAAATTCTATTTGAAGTATTTTTATTTAGAATTTAATAACAATAAATGTTTTCCCCTCAAACCATTGCTATTGATATCAGGCAATGCTTTCTATGTTTGTGGAGTCTCTCTGCAATCCTGCCATACAATTTGTCTACTAGGTTTTAACATTCTAAGAACAGATTGTTGGTTTAATCTACATCAGTTTATGAACATCCTGGTTCTTCTGCAGTTCTCTGCCAACACTTTGAGCTCCCCTGAACTCTGGTGGCAGATGCTGCCCCACACATACTCAATGCTCCAGCCCCAGCCCTGTTTAAGAATCACACTACAAAGCTTAAAAGTGGTATTTAAGTGCTTTCCATGGAAGGCATAATTTCCCCACCCAAGAACATGGAGATGAAACCAATCATTCCAAACCTGATACCTGCTGGTTTCCCAGTTAAGTGTCATGACCTCCCCAGTGGGAGGTGCTACCTCCTGCCCCACACAGACTTGAACAGACAACATTAGCACTGCACGCACCTGTACACCTTTCACGCCAAGATTAAATTTCGATATGTCCATGTGAATCTCACAGTCCCCTATGTAACTGAAAGAAAATTCTCACATTATTCCACAGTTTGCAATAGTCCCATGAGAAATCTGGGGCTGTACAGAGTACAAATGTAATCAGTTTAAGGATTGACAACATGATCCCTCAGGCAGAGATGGATTTTTCAAGTGACTGAAAAGGGGAAGTTGAACCAAGGTCAGATCTTTCACAAGAGCAACCTTGCAGTCAGCTGGGATATTGATGTACCTGTAAAACATCAAAGCAACATCTGTATTTCCAGGTTAATTTTCCATTCTTAAGACTGGTGGTTGGCTGAAGGCAAGCTTGCTCCAAGAAGGGGACCAAGATGCTCATTCAAAATTCAAGGTCAGAGCAATTGCCCTCTTGCTTCCTTCTCTGCCAAAAGCCTGATCCCACCCCACAACCTGGTGATCCAGCTCCCAAGCTGGTGCAGAGCCATCCTGCCATTACTTATGTGGCTCCCACCTTGCCCACACCCAAAGAGCCCATAGATCACCCTTGCCCACAACCGAAAAACCCACTTTAAGGACAAATTTATCACTAAAAATAACCTGGTTTCCTTAAGGCTGAATTCAAAGACAACAACTTAGATCAGATTTTGGTCAGTTGCCATGGAGAACATCAGGCTTTAAATAAAGCAAATGCTGAATGCAGTACTTTGGCAGCTTGGAAAGCACCTTAGACTTTTATTAAAGTACAAACATCACCTTATGCAAAAACCAATAGCCACTCCCCAGGGAGCAGAACCTCGCAGATCTGTTGATGCCTCTGGCAGAAAACAATTGAACGGAGTACCAAGTTCCCTTTCAGCCCTCTGAGAAATAGCTCTGGCTGCAGAAACACGAACACCCTGCAGGTAAAGCAGGGTGTAAAGGTACTGCAGCACAGTGAATGTGCTGTGCTTGCTGCCTGCATACATAACTTCACTCCATAATCAAAAGAAAAGGACAGGAATTCTGCTCTGGCCACATGTGTATGGGCAAATAGTGCTGCAGTTGCCACAAATTCACACTGTAATTTGTAAATGGACAGATGCCCTCCCATCCCCAAAAAAGTGCCAAGAATATGCAACCCTGTGAATTTGTCTCCATTTTTGCAAAGTTCTTTGTATATTTGTTTAGATAGTCACCTAACAGAATTTTAAGAGGTCATAACACGCAGATTAAAGCCTTTAATGTTAGAGCATTCTCATTTCCAACCTCATAAACCATGCCAAAATTAACACAATCTTTCTTAAAAGCTAGCGACATAATTAAACTTATTTTATGTTTGTTAACTTCTACAATTTTGACATTATCTTACAGCTCATTACACTGGGTGCTAATAGAAGCTTGTTACAATAAAATTCTAAATGAGAAGCCAAAATGAGTTCCTCAATTTGCAGTAATTAATCCAAGAGGATTTAATTTGGCTTTTGCAAGTGTCTAGAACAAGAAGTAAGAGCTGTTGTGTTTCAATTTACAGCCTTTCTACCTTTCCATGCAGTCAAAAATTCTTCCCATTCAGTCATAGATGTCTCTTTTCTCCACTAACACTTCAATACATGCAATCATGTTTTAGAATTTAGATGTCAGTGAAGTCTTATCAGAGCCTGAGCCTTTAATTATCCATAAGTCTGCCTCATACAGGCATCACCCCCCTGCCAGGGTGCTTGGTAGGAAGGATGCACTCTTTGTTCATTAGTTCTATTCCTCATTTCCAGTCCCAGCTGCTCGTGCTTCCATCTGCTCCGCTGCTCAGCATAACCTTGCTGAGCTCTCTGCTGTCCTGCCCCAGAGCACACCACAGCCAAACTCAAGCCTTGACACCTAAAAGCCTGAGGGCTGAGCCCCTCCACCCTACACAGGACTGTGCTCTACCGACCTGCGAAGGGTGGAAGAATGACCTGTTTCTCTCCTACATCACCAGTTGCACACGGTGATGCAGATATGCCTCTGCTGCAGATGAGAACCTTGCTCAAGTGTAAGTATCTGTATCTCTTCTGTACTTGGGTGGAAAAGCTGGGCCCAGTGTTTATGATACAAAGGCAACCCACTGGCTGAAGGCAGGGATGCTACAAGAGCTGACAGGTTTAACTAAGCTGGATGTCTGCACATCCCTTTGGAAAAAGCCCGGGCAATTCCCCCACTGTAAATTAACAGCCCATGGGGCCCATCTCCTCATGGCCCCCCATGCTGAAAGCCATGGCCCAACCTTCTCAAGTGCTTTGTAGCACAGACTAGGCTTAGTCTGCCTTTGGACTTGGGAGAACACACAGAACTACACAAATTAGAGAGACGAGAAAATGTAACCAGGCAACACAGGGTATGAGAAAAACCAGATCACCTCTGCCTTTACCCTCTCCCTGTCCAGTCAGGCTTCCAGGGGCAGGCATCCCTTTTTCCTCAAGACTGATGAGTTTCCAAAATATTTTTGGTTTCTTCTAAGATCCTACAAACTTAGTAAGCCCAAACTCCACTAAAGCTGAAAGTATTGTTGCACATTTCTTTTAATTTCTTTCATCAGACAGAGACTGTCTTTCCAGCTTTGAAAACTTGACAGGAAGTCAGAGATTCTCTTGTAAGAGTAAATTGCAATCAATGAATTTTTACACATGCCAATTATTACACTATTCTTCTATGACATCTCATGTACTGTAAATGCCACAGAAGATCATGCAAAAGAAAATTCAGAACACTTCCAATGAAAAATGCTTATGAATACTAAATCATATCAATTAAATAGGAAGAAACTGGATTGCAAGGTGTTTTTCAAGGAGGTAATAGTGCCTTCAAATACTTGGAAACTCTGATGATTATAACCTGTGATTACATGGCTACACAGCAGCTCAGGCAGCTGCAAAATCAGTGGAAAGGAAAGCAGCTGTAGGAAAATCAAGTGGCTGCACTTGGACAATGCCCATTTTGAAAAATGGAGTATATGGTCCCTTTGTATGGGACAGTCAGGACTGTAACAAAACAGTTCTCTACATAACCATGCTCAATGTTCTGATGCTACAGCCATGTAAGGTGTTGTTCACAGATTTAATTAAAGCAGCTTCTCAAATTCTTTTGGTAACTTCATGCAGTACCAGATCTTCTGCATCCCTGACTCTGCTGACAACTACAGCCCATACAAATAAGGGACCACTAAGTACTATTTTGCACACTTCCCAAGCAAAGGATGCAATTCTAGCACATAGGAAAGGAAGCTCCTCTTCTCATGACACCAAACTGAACCACAGCATTCAGTGCTGCATCATGTTGGTGAGATCAGGAGCACAGGTGAAACAAAGCCCTTGATGGACCACATGTCTATGAGTGGCTAATAAAACTACACAAATGGTTCCATACAGAACACAAAGGAAGGGTAAGAAGAAAAGGTTTTTTCTACTCCTACTCTCTACCTGTATTTTCTCCATGTCAAATCAAAGACTCTGGGCTTCAGGTACTAGTTGCCTCCTTGATAAAACCAGAGGAAAAAATTTGTCCTCCTGTACTATTGTGAGACTGAAAGCAAGAAGCATTTACAGAGCAAGCCAAGATTTCTGGATGGAAGGTACTGCCTAACACAACAGGTAACTCAGCACTGGAGTGGGGCAGTGCTACTGTAGAACACTGGGACAACAGCACCCTGTGTGAAGTGGCTGCTCAGCCTTCCCTGCTTCAGCTGCCCTGCTCAGTGGTGACCCAGTCAAATGACCACACTCAGGTGGTTCATCGGTGAGGGAACTCCCACAAAATTACAGCTAGCAAGCACCAAGGCAAAGAAGTCATGTTTATAACATGCAAACACGTTAATCGTTTCATGTCCACTGCAACACAGCTCTGCTTCTCTGAAGATCAGTCACTGCGGTGCCAGCACTGCACAGTGCACCCCACAGGCACCCACAGCACCTCGCTCTCTTCTCCAGTGCTGTGATGCCAGCACACAGCCCTGTAAACAGATCAGTCATTTAAACCTCACCAGCACACTGACCAAGAGGTAGAGCAAAGGGCAGCCTCACACTGGGGCAACCCAACGCTGTTTCCTCTAAGCAGCAGAAAAAACTGTTCTATTGGTAATCTAGAAAAAGGCAGGTAAATAACACCATTGCTCATAGATTTGCCTCTCACTGTTCCTAAAAGCAACACACAATCTCCTGTAGACACTGCAGGATGCACAACACAGCTTAGCTGCAGAAACTGATGTTAACATATGAACAAGTGAAGCTGAGGCCTTCATGCAGCCCTGGAGAAGAGACCCCCCACCAGAGAGGTGAGGCAGACTGCACCCTCCTGTGTGCATACAGAAACTACTGGGGTTATAAGATGACATCAGGTCGGGTTAAGTTATCATCAGCACAAGGAACACAAGTGCTTGGCCAGTTTGGAGATGTTGATGTCCCTACCAGAGGGACAGAAATGCAGAGGTGGGGGAATCCCTCTGCAGAGGACTGTTAAAAGACAGCGAAAATGAGTATGTGGGAGAAGCAGTTTAGCAGAGAACAGCACCAACCTTCTGCAAGGCTGAAAAGGCATCAGATCTCTCAATCTCAACATGGAAAGCACAAATGATTTGCCAAAGACCCTAACGCTGACCTGGCTATTACAAAGAGCACTCTGCTGACAGCGCTGGAACACCTGTCTGAAAATCAAGCATGTGAATTTACAGGGAGCAACAGTGCTCTGCCAGGGCTGGGATTGCTGCCATGCCATTGCCACATTAAGCAGCAGGCACAGTTCTGAGGAGCTCTGTGCTGTTGCCAAGACAGTCCGTAATTTCAGTTTTTTCCTGGCACTACCATGAAAAGTCATTTAAATTAGGCAGCTCAGTCACCCACTAAACTTGCAGAGCTACAGCAGCATGCAAGTGGTAATTCCCCCAGCAATTCCATTCTCCAGGGCTAAACCAGGAGAGTTTAGCTCTGCAATGACTCTGATGTTAACAAAACATACAAGCTCATTCAAAACAGCCTGGGAGGTATTAAACGTTTTATCTAATTTTGTTGTTGTTGTTGTTAATAGAGCTAGAGGCAGTTTTCTACTCAGAGAACAGCTGTAATCAAAAAATGTGTCGGATGGCACATAGAACAAATGGTGACTAAAACGAGGATAAATCTAGAGGAAGGAATTAAAAAATAAATAGTGCAAGTAGTTCTGGAAGAACTGGAGAGGTTGGACTAATGAGAAACCATAGTGGGCAAGACAGACTGAGCATCTCCATACCTGAGAGCTTTCCTGAGAACAGGAAACACAGTTCAAAACCTTGGATTCTCACTGCCATCAATGGCAAAGCCACAGGACACATTCTTATACCCATGGCAGTTGTGATGGGCCAGAGTAGGTAACACCTAGACCTGTGCAGGTTATTTCTGGTTTAGAGGCTGATGCACATTTCACTTCTGTAAGTACTGAGGACATCCCGCTGGGAGACAGATTATCTCATATCATTCTAGGCTCATCTTAGAGCCTTGGACCGTGTCCAGTCCAGCATGACACTTAACACAGGCAGCAAATTAAGAACCATCAACATAATCAATGATGCAACATTACCATATCTGTAGGTCTAGGGTAACTTGTCTTCTATCAATTTCTTTGGTGTAGGCTTTTACTCCATTGATTCTAGGGCACTGAAATAGAGACAAACAAGACACAACATAGTCAGCATCTATCAGGATAAGCACAAGTGAAGAGTCCTACTCACTTTGACCAATTTGAGTACAGAAGCATTCATTAACTACTTTGCAGAATTGCATGTAAAGTAAGAGTATACCATGCTAATTTTTTTCCTTTAAAGATGGAACAGCTTTGTCAGTTCTCAAACACAGGGCTGGTTGCAAGCAGCACATCCTGCAAGCCTTAGGGCATACTGAAAACTCCTGTCACGAGGGTATAACAGAAACAAATGTGGATATGGCCCTTCTTTTCTATCTCCAGTCCCAGGATACTGACAGCAAGTGTGAGGAGAGAACACAGGTATCAAAAAGCTGAACATCTGACTCCCCTTGCATCTGAACTTCTCAGAAAAGAGTGAACCACAAGTGTTTCAAAAGATTCCCACTACCTTCTCGCCAAAGTGGATCTTGGTAAAGGTGCATGTTTTCAGATGTACACTCTTTGCTCTGATTTTTGGTTCAAGAACTTCTTTAAATGTTTTTTCCATGATTGTTCCGAAGTATGGCCAAGCCTGGACAAGGACCTAAAGAACGGCAAAAGCAGGAACACACTGCAGATTCTTTGAGTAAGACACCTTTTGTGAGAAACAGACACACCCATTACAGAACCTTGGATATTAATATCTGTCCTTTTAAAAACACCAAGTCAATTTTGTGCACTTAAGTCATCTTTATGGAAGGATCCATCTCAGTTCCTCAGAACTGGAATTTGTTTCAGGAACTGAAGGGTGAGTTTCCAGCACCATAGAGTCTATTGACTGCTTTTAACCACAGGAGCCAACAAAGCCCAGGGTTAAATTTCTAAAGTACAATAGTCCCTAATTACTCTAAAGTGCCACAAAGTTCCCTGGAGTTAGGTTTATTTAGAGAGGATTGAGGTGAGCTTTTATATTAAAAAGAAAATCTGCTAAAAAAAAAACCAAAAAAAGAGGATAGTCACTGGATGCTAATTTGCAGGTTCAGCTGTTTGGCTTTGAGAAGTTGACCACACCTGCTGATGGGAGCATTTGCCTCAGTGCTCTCTGGGAACCTTTCTGGTGAGAGAAGATACCACTACGTTTGCTAAAATAATAACATACACACACTGGGGATCCATACATACACAGGAACGCTTGCTGTTTCTTTTTGTTGTTGAATTTATCAAACTTGTATTAACCAGGCTCACACTGGCTCTCAACCTCAGTGGAACTCCACACTTAAGTGACGCCACACTTCAGAACAGACACTGATACAACGGAGCTACACTGTAGTAATTTGATAACTTTCTCAGACTTGACCCGCAGAGTTTGGATGGGAGGGATGCAGCCCAGAGCAGGTGGCCTCACCAGCTGGAGTTCAGAGCTCCTCACCTTGTTCAGCCACTCCACTCGTTCAACATCAGGGAAGTGAACCTGGGTGCAAAGAAAAATGAAGTGAGTGCCACGTGCCATCTGCTTGGGCACACTGCAACACATGCAAAAGATAGCATGGAGTGTGGAACAAGTGTTAGAGTAAGCTGAGATCCCTCTGCCTTCACACATACATCCTTTATAATTTACTACCTCCTTGAAAAATTCTAAAATGCAAATAAGCCAGTAAAGAACAGTAAAAGGCAAAAGAACCCACGTGCACTGACGTATCAGTATGCCTCTGGGCACATTTACATGATTAAAGCAAGTGTCACATCCTGTTCGTGATGTAAAGCAGCATTAAGATTTCTCATCCTTCTCTTTGTCATGCCTCGGGAAGCCACCAGAACCTACTTCCCTTTAAGATCACGAGCTGTGTAGGACCTGTTTCCTGTACTGGCTCACCTCGACCAGGACACCACACTTTGGAAAACAAGAATCTGCTTGGGAAACTCAATTTATTGGTTGTGGCAGCATTTCTCCACTAATATACGGTGCCAATGGCTTCAGGGAAAAGAAGCCCTGTAAGAGTTCAAGTCTATTAGCATACACTGTCATGTGTAACAGTCCAGTGCTTTCACCTCTCAGAGATTTTTAAGATGGTAAGGATAAATTAAAATGAAGTAGTCACTTATACATCATGTTTTCAAGTTAGACACACCAAATGCCAACAAGATATGTATGTGTCCATGACAAAAATCCTTCCAGTACCCTGAAGTGATGACTTATTTCATCACCATCAGGACAACGGGGTATGAGACTACTCTTGAGTAACTGATCTCTCAGATCCCAGCAAGAAGCTGCTGAGTGAAGAGTTACAATCATCTTACTACAATCACACAATAAAGTCTTATGGATGTGGTATTTGCAGCTGGTGTTACGAGCTGGTAGCAGGTTACTGCGGAAGGGAAGGACAGCACAGCAGCTTCTCAGAACAGTCATCTGGGCCCTGCTCAGCTCTGCAAGAGCGCCTGAATACAAAGGGAATCTGACTATCATATAGCCTGATAACAGTAATTGGGTAGGACAATACCTCCTCTTACAAGAGCTGTGAATTACACTCTTCAGGCAAAGGCTTGCTGTTCAATTCATCAGCCTTCAGCGAGGTGCTCAGAGATGTTTGGATGGAAAGGACAGCAGCCTGTCTTTTAGTACAGCTTCATGTACAATTAAAGAGCTCATTTTCCTTGCTCAAATAATACTTCAAATGATCTCATTAAAAACCCCAAAGTAATACTAGCATATTCTTTATAAGCAATTTCTTTTGATGCTCTAAAAGGCAACTTTTCCATTAAATAAAACAATAGAAGTTCACTAAAATGTCAGCCTGCACAGGTCTATTTGCACGATAAAGCGAGAACTCAGCACCAGAAGGGACAATCAACACAGATAAACTGCTGCTGACATTTTACAGTGAGGCAGATTATATGAATCAGGGGACCTCCACTTCACCTGCCAGACTTTCATCTTCCACCTAAAGGTCCTCCACCAGGGCACATAAATCCCGGGTTTCCAGCTCCAATGCAATTGCCAAGCACCTGCAGCGTTTGTGCCACAGCTCTGGATCAGCTCTGGATGTAGAAAGGATAGAACAGGGATGAGAGCAGCATGGTGGGCTTGTTCTTCAAAACACCTTACAGACAGGAGAAGGATGTGACCCAAAAGGAAGGACAGGACAACAGTTAGGCTACTAACATTTCCCAGTGAGAAATGTGGGCCATTATAAACCTTATAAACTATTAAAGTTGTCTGGGATTATTCACTAGAGTCAAGGCTCCTAGAGACTTGAAGGAGCACAAAGGAGCATCAGGAAAGAGGCAAAAACCACAAGAATGAGGCTGTAGGTAGACCCACCCTAAGAAAAACTAAAATTGAATTTATTATTTGAGCCACAGACACCTGAACCAGATAGCCCACAGCAAACCCCCAAAGCAACTGCAATGAATCACACTGCACGGTGTCACACCTCAGATGCTGTGATAGCAGACATTTGTGGTACATTTCCACCTCACCTCACACCCCCTCATTCAGGTGTCTCCAACCCAGCTCCTACCCAGGCACTCGGTGCCTCAGTTTCCTCTGACAGACGGAAGGAAGGGCACTGCTGGAGCTCAAAGGCTGGGACCAAAGACCACCAGGGACTCCTGGGCTGACACAACTGGGCTTGCAGAGAACACCACAGAAGCTGGCTGACTACACGTCTCTGGTGAAAACCAGCTTTCTACCCTTTATGACAAGTCACCAAATTTCAGTGGGTTCCCAATCCCGAAGTTCAGCTCCACTCAACGGTGTGAACTAAATGAGCAGTTTTGCAGAGGAAGCAGAGCTTGGTATCCAGGTGTTGCAACTGCATTATCCACCGTGTAGTAAGACAAAAGCTCTGAGCAAATCCTTTCCTACCCACGGGGTATCCCCATAATATACATACTAGCTAGCACATCACATGGCTAGTTCAGCCCAGTGACACCACCAAGCTCTCTTCTTGACTCAACCATTTATTCCAAGAATTTAACGTGTCCTAATATGTTTTGAAAATAAAACCATCTTCAGTTCATGGTTTGAACCATGTGCTCTGGATTTCAGACTCACTTCTGGCCCTTGCTACTGGTGAGAGCCCCACCAGCAAGACCTTGCCCCGAGTTTGTCGTCAGTATAGCACAGGTAGGAGGAGCCCAAAACACTTCCTACTAAGCCCAGAACCAGACACCAAGAGCTGCCAAAGTTAATACTAACACAGAGTAAGATTTAATCCTGTAGCCTTGGGCAAGTCCCACTATCAGAATCAGTTTCACCCATCTACAAAAGCAGGCATACTTCTTGCCAAAGTTTAAGGAATGCAGCAAAAATTACTTAGCATTTGAAAAGAGCTTTGAAGATCAAAAACACTAGGTAAGGGGCAATTACTAGCAAGTAAAGAAAATGTGTAAGTTCTGAATGACTCCACCTTGCCCTGGAGCAAGCCACACCAAGGTTCACAGCAATAACAAACCCCATGTCTGACACAACAACACCATTCTGTTCAAACACAACACAGCAATCTATCCATCAGGGTTTGGTTTGGTTTTGTGCTTGTTTGGTTGCTTGTTTTAGGTTTTGTTGGGGATTTTGGTGTTTCGTTTGCTTTTTTTTTAAGGGACAGGATTTTTAGCTATTCATACAGAAGGAAAAAAGAAAGTGTAAACAAGGCTTTTGCATGAACAGGGATTTAAAAAGGACAGTACTGCACCCAGTAGTATTTCTCCTGGTAAAAGGAGTTTAACATCAGGAAGAAACACAGCACACTTGGATTCTGTCACGTGCAGCCAGCTAACAAGTGGCAAAAGCAACATGGAGCAGTCACCACAACCCCAGGAGCTGGAATGAAGGTGGAAGCCTGGCTGCCTCTGCTCTGAGCACTGCCTGCTTGTACAGAAGTCATGCTACAGGCTGCACAGGCTGAGGTCAGAGGGTCTCAACTCTCCAAGACATGGATCTGACTGTGCTCGTTGTGAGCAGATTTCCAGCCTGGTTTCCTGAGGAAGCACAGCCTGCCCACATACAATGTCTAGTACAGAAATGCATCCATTCCAAACTCACTGGCTGGTTTCAGCCAAGAAACTGGTGCTGCAAAACAACCCTGCAAATTCCCCAAAACAGATGGTTGAGTAGATTAGGGAAACCCTCCCAGCACTGCCCCCAAAGGAAAGGCTGCACTCTGTATATGTCCTAACAACTGATATCACGACTGAGAAGAACCCGAGTCAATTTAAAGAAGCCACTTCTTTGAGAAAACAATTTGTAACCAACAGCACAATCAATGATTGCTCTTAACTCTTCACTGGATGGAGCCCCTCATTTCATTACAGAGCACATGAAGAGACAAACATTTATGAATCCCAAGACACTGCCATCGCTTCACACCTTCAGAGCTTTTCCTAGGATTTCAACACTGCAAATCCAAGCCATGCTCCCCTTGAACTGTATTCCTACTGCCACCTCTGTGTGACAGGAGAGAAGACAGGGGACAGTTTTAGAGCTCTCAGCTGAAGGTCCATGAACACTGAAAGGCAAAAACGAAAGATAAAAAAGATAACACCACAGAGAATAAACTGATTACACATCAGGTGAAAATCAGGTGAGAATCAGCCTCCAAGACAGCCACACGGAAGAAGTAGATCAAATACAGGATGGGAATGGAAGGAAAATTAAAACTGAGAAGTTAAAAAGCATCAAGTACAGGTCTGGTGTGGAAGCAAACACCCAACTGATGAAGAACAAAAGTTACCAACACACAAAAAGAAAGAAAGTCGCAATATAGGCAAAACTAAAAGCACACCGTGCAGCCCCTTTATCATTAGGTCCTACATCCTGCCTTCCAGGAGTAAGTTCCAAGAATTCACAAGTCAGAAATCAGACCTCTGGAAAGAGTCTGACTCTACCATCTCCATGAGCACATGCTGGGCAGTAGAAGATAGAGATGAGATACCCCTTAAACCTTCCCTTCTCCTGAAGGAGGCTGAACAGCTCCAGCTCTGCCAGACACCAGGAGCTCCAGCCCCTGACCACCTCAGTGGCCTCTGCTGCAGTCTCCCCCTCTGCCCAAACCTCTCCCGTGTCTGGGGCACACAGTGCTCTCTGTGAAGCCTTGTGAAGTGCAAGTACAGGGCAATCAATAATGGACCACCTGCTCCCACACTAATGAAGCCTGAAACTTTCAAACACAAAATCCAATGGAGCTTTTTGAATTTGTGTGCACTGTAGGGGCAAGTCTGAATTTTCAACAGTGACTAAGAGGCTCAATTTCTGGTTGCAGTGATTCAGGGCACGTGAGGATAAAACGCAACACTGCTCTCACAGCATCAGGGCAAGAGCTGACACCACCACACTCATTAATGCCCTGAATTGCATTTTTTTACGCTCTGTCAATACAAACAAGCAGAAACCTCATTCAGAGACAGACTTCTGTGCCTGGCAGGAGAGAACATGTGCAGGGAGCTGCATCAGCCCTGCCAGGAGACCCTGGCCTCACTCCTCAGAGCTGCCAGCTGCCTTTATTTCCCACAGAATCAAGCAGAGCCAATTGCTGTAGGCTGTATAAAAGTTTACTGACTACAAATGCCTCCATGCAACACTCTTTACAAATAGAGCTCTTTGATATTCTCTTTCTTACGAGAAAAGCATTTCCCTACCAGTCCCTGACAGATTTTTAAATGCAAATAAATGATGATAAAAGAAAAAAGACCCAAACACTTCATCATCCTTTCCATTAGCCAACCACAGCTGCCCAATAAATAACTCAAGACATAGAATAAAATGTGCAGGTAGAAATTCTAGTTTCATCCCTTCAAAATGTAGAGTGACTAGAAACAAATGTGAACAACAAACAGGGGTTGGCCTTCCGTACCATCCAGAGATGACTCCTTAAAACTAAATATTTGGTTTTTAGTAGGAAGAGAATGTTATGTTTATATATATTTGGCTTTTAGCAGGAAGAGAATGTTATGTTTATATATTTTTGTTTGTTTTCAAATGACACTAAAGGGCAGAAAATCTGCTGGATGAGAAAGTCTAAAACAAATATCCTCAACAGCAAAATACCTGCAATGCAACAACACATATTTGAAGGGAGGTTTCTCTGGCGATACATCAGTCTGTTTTANCCCCGCCGCCGCCCCGCCCCGCCGCGCCGCCCTCCCGGCCAGCACGGTACCCCGGGGAGCTCGGCTCTCCGGCCGCGTTACGGACACCCTGTGACCCATCATCATGGCTGGATGTGGAACGACATGGGGCGCACACAACCTGTTGGTTCTGGACACTTGGCTGCTTCTTCTTTGGCACTTTGTTCTCGTCCACTTTTGATTTTGATGGGGATGTTGTGGGAGTTTAGATTCTGAAATACTGATAATCATGGAATCATTGAATCACGGAATCATCAAGGTCGGAAGAGANCAGAGCTGCCAGCTGCCTTTATTTCCCACAGAATCAAGCAGAGCCAATTGCTGTAGGCTGTATAAAAGTTTACTGACTACAAATGCCTCCATGCAACACTCTTTACAAATAGAGCTCTTTGATATTCTCTTTCTTACGAGAAAAGCATTTCCCTACCAGTCCCTGACAGATTTTTAAATGCAAATAAATGATGATAAAAGAAAAAAGACCCAAACACTTCATCATCCTTTCCATTAGCCAACCACAGCTGCCCAATAAATAACTCAAGACATAGAATAAAATGTGCAGGTAGAAATTCTAGTTTCATCCCTTCAAAATGTAGAGTGACTAGAAACAAATGTGAACAACAAACAGGGGTTGGCCTTCCGTACCATCCAGAGATGACTCCTTAAAACTAAATATTTGGTTTTTAGTAGGAAGAGAATGTTATGTTTATATATATTTGGCTTTTAGCAGGAAGAGAATGTTATGTTTATATATTTTTGTTTGTTTTCAAATGACACTAAAGGGCAGAAAATCTGCTGGATGAGAAAGTCTAAAACAAATATCCTCAACAGCAAAATACCTGCAATGCAACAACACATATTTGAAGGGAGGTTTCTCTGGCGATACATCAGTCTGTTTTACACACCCACTTACAGCACATCTCCTGGCTAAAACAACTTATAGTTTAATCCTCGCTTTCCTGAGCAAGACTTTAAAATCAAAGACGCTACTGCTCGGCCCATGGCACCACTGCCGCGCCTTCGGCTGCTCGCTCCGGGACACCTCGCTCTGTCCTCCTCTCGCCGCCCGGAACCGCCGGGACCCGCAGCATCCCCGGTGCCCCTCACTCACCCATGCCGGCAGGTGCCGGGCGGCCAGGCCGCGGCACACCGCCTCCCTCTCGTCCTCCAGCAGCGCGAAGGCGGCGGCCAGGCGGTCGCGCTTCCCCCGCCGGTTGAGTCCCCAGCAGAGCCACAGCGCCAGCGCCAGCAGCACCCAGCTGCCGCTCAGCCCCAGGTAGCCCGCCAGGTACACGGGGCCGAGCCAGAGCAGCGCCCGTGCCGCGGACGAGAGCAGCAGGCGCGGAAGCGCGGCGGGGCGCGGNCCCTAACAGTGAAATTTTTTTTCTGACATGTAATCTGAATCTCAACTGCCTCAGTTTGAGGCCATTGTCCTCTAGGCCTCTCACTGCAGGCACAGTAGAAGAGACCGATTCTCCACCTCACCACAACCTCCTGGCAGGTAGCTGTAGAGAGCAATGAGGTCCCCCCTAAATCTCCTCTAGACTGAATAAATCCAGCTCCCTCAGCCATTCCTCATAAGACATGTTTTCTAGGGAACCTATAAGACACTCTAAAATGCTTTCCCCCCCAACAATATTAATTCTATACCTTTCTGTACATGCCTTAACAGACAGACTGCAATTGTACAGCTCTACACTGTGTTTTCCACTGCAGCTTTCCCTGGATCAGGCAAATGCCACTCTTTGTTCAGTGGACAAGTCTGGAACATCAGTGAATAACGTCAGCTTTTATTGTGGCCCCTTTCTGATATTGGCTGCACAAGATAACAAATGATGAGCCAGACAAAAACCTCCAAGAAAAAGAAGTTGACCATGACTGGGAGAACTAGGTTTGGCCTCTGCCTTGCTATAGAATTAGTATTTAATTATGCATCAGTCAATAAATCAGCACCATAAGTGATCCTCATTTGTTTGTTAATCATTGCACATGACTGCTCTGGGATAGAAATCAGTGCAGGCATCTGAAAACTCAAATGCCTCACATTAGAGAAACTCATGCATGAGACATCTGTTAACAGGTGCTTTTGGAAACAACCCTCCTAATCTTTCCCCGGTGTCAAATGAGGATGACTATGCTCTTCTTCCTGGAGATGTTGCAAAGATAAATCATTATAAAACACACTTAAGGAAGTACTTCAGTACACAGTGAGCAGCAAACCTCCAGAACCTGCAAGAGGCTGCAAGGCAGATGGTATCAACAGTTTCAAAAATGGATTTAGGTGCATTCTCAAGGAAAAGGCCTATAAATGTACTCCCTAACATCATGGACACAACAGCTGTGGAGGCTGGGGGGAAAGGACTGCAGAAAGCGCCTGGGTTCATGCCCTCCCCCTAAACAGCAATGTCACTGGGAGCAAGTGGACCAGTGGGCTGACCCCTGAGGACATTTCTGTCTGTGAAGCTGTGAAGGAAAGTCCAGAGACTGACAGATGCTGAAGTACTACCTGCACTCTTGATATCATACATTAAAAAACACACAGTGGCTGCATAGTTTGCACAATTACATGTGTCAGGAGATAAGTCTACATGCACAAAAACACCTGGGTTTGCCCTGTGACCAAAGACTGAGGCTGACTTGTACGTCATTTCAGTCATGGGGTGAAACTTCACAAGGACAGACTCCGCCCCAACTTTAAGAAAAAAAGAAGCTTCTGAGAAAAAGTGGGCTCTTTTAGTGATTTGAAGACTTAGAAGATTGCTTTTGCTACTAGGAAAAGCTATAATAGATTCACTGTTTTTCTCCTTCACATTACTACTCTTACTGAGTTTGAGATATTTCTAAATCATGCAGTTTAGAAGCATCAACAAGTGTCAGTTTATTGGGCAGGAAAAATAGTGGGGCTGCAGTGAAATCCATACTGGCTAATTTCATAAATAAACCACAGTGTTTGGTTTCTTATTCTTCATCAGCTGACCACAACAACCTAGGCTGAGGTTTAAGGACAATAAAAGCGCTCCCTCTGTACAAATGACCAGAGCACTTCCAGTTCTGCAGCACAGCCCACAGCTGCTCTTTAGAGAAGGAGATGCTTCCATGAAAGCAGAGCTCCAGGTTTCTTCCTCCATTGTCCCCTAAGACCCTGAGAGTGGAATCAGCCACACTTTCTCAGGCACTGCTTGTTCCTTTACTGCCAACTCTTTACTTTGTGAAGAGAAAGTATCATTCTGTAATTAAAGGGATTTTAGGAACTTTGAACAATTACACAAATAATATAAAATGTCACTAAAATTTAGCTTATCCTACTTAAAAATTTAAAAGGTGAACAAAAGAAAAAAGAGTAGAGGTGAAAAATTACTGTTGTCACATCAGGTTACACAGACAGGTGTTCTCAAACCAAATATTGTGCTGATGAGACCAAGATAAATCAATAGCCTTTGAGACCACTGTTAACTCTGTTTATCATGGATAGTAGTTACCCTTTAAAAAATAACTTTTAAAATAGTAATTGGTTTCTCTGATTTTCTGAAGTGCCACAGGAAATACTGAAGCACCAATCAAGAAGACAACTTAAGACTTGCCAATTTCCTCCTGGGAAAAGTATGACCTTGACTGCAGCAGGCTGCTTCCAAACACCAAACATCTGAACCACTTGAAGCCAGACTTATTTCCAGTTACAGGGGAATTCCACAATCTGTTTCACCTAATATTCACAAGATAGTCACTAAGGTAATGACCCAAGGCTATTGTTCTGGCCTGTGACAATCTTCTCTCCTTATTTAACTTGATTAGGCATCACCACTATGCTTTTTAACACTATGATAAAAGTATATCTTGTAGCTGATTATGACACAGATTTTACAGAAACTGCAGAGATTTGAAAATGTTTTAGCACTAAATTTGCTGTCTCTCAAGCTGGCCATGGTAACTAAGGCAACCCATTTTAAAGGTGGGGAGTTATGAAAAACTGCCAACGCTTTTTAACTACAGAGAACATGCAAAGGAATTAACCTGAAGAATCAACTGAAGTGCATACCAACAAGCTATCAAAGGGTTCACTGAAGATTACTTTCTAATTTAACTTTCTTGTGGCTTCAGGGTTTGTGACCACTGCGAAATTCCCTCTTTAATGTTAGCAAATCTTAGAGGTGCAGTATGTCTTTTTTCTATGCCTCCACAGCACATAAATATAAAACACTTACGTAAGGCTAAAACCTTACTCCCTGTGTTAACAGAATGACTTCTGTATCAAGACCTGATTAAAGCTATTGCCCCTTTTGGCACTCCTAGTCACTTGACAAAGCATCATTGTTTAGCTTCCTCTGGTTTCATACTCTCCATCCTGTTCACCCCATCAAGCAAACCCTGCCTATCATAGGGCAAAAGCCTTGTATCTACTCCTGCTGTCTGTGCTCAAGCAAATCTGGAGTGCATTTCTCCAGGGAAAACTGTGGTTCCTTCATTCTGTCTGGTTCTGTCCAGAAATTAAATATGAATTGGGCAACTCAAAAGAGTCTAGGTTACATTGTTCAGCCAGGGATATTATTCTGGCTGGACATTCATAATTTGGTCATGAAAATAATTATGTGTGTATGTCCTGTTTTGGGAATCATCCCCTTGGCATAAAAAACCACCAATCTAGGACTAACTGGTATTATCTATAAATCTGGTGTGGATTAGTAAAGCCAATGGATCTCTTCTCCTCTGAAAAATAACCATCTGCAGAAGGCTGCAAGCCCGGGCCTTCATTGGGAATATGTGCAAAGCCAGTCTGGGAGAACATGACCCTTGCTTTAAGGGCTCTGCTCCACTGTGCTCACTCCCCATACTGTGCCTCGTGTCTGCCTGGCTGATGGCTCCTCACTGCTTTTGTACAGCAGGCAGTAGAGAGGCACTGAAGAGCTGGGGCTTCTGGCAAGATAACAAAACCAGTAACAGCAATTTATTTCACACATCCACTTGCTCTTTTACTGTAGAGTCATTAACGTGAGGGCAGTGCAGGAGGATGCAGCGTCCACCACAGCAGGTAAGAATGTGGTATGGCACACTGCCCCTTGCCCAGCCTTGCCCCTCCTGCCAGCAAATCCCACACTGCTCTGGCACTGGACAGCTGGGTTAGCAAAACACTGAGAAAAGCTGTGTCTTGTATACACACAAATTATGTAACTGCAGAGGTAAGGCACAAGAACGTGAAAGAATACAGGCACAAGATATGATGGCACCAGAGAGAGGAAAAAAATAAACTTCCCTTACAGTGAGGAGGGCATTATCCAGTGCTGCTGGAGGCGGCCTGTGAGTTGGAGCTGTCACTTCCCTGGCTCTGGGTACCACTCAGATTTTCACACAAGGCACATGAGCACACCTTGGTGTCATCTTGGAGCCAGCACTGGCCATGGGCAGCTGGTGCCACCTGCTGAACATTATAGCATTTATCATCTGGATTGAGGAAAAATAAATTCCCATCAGAAAAGACAAATCTTGCTGAAATTGGACTATATTTTACACATAAGGGAATCAGCAGAGAGCTGCAATGCACCAGAGAAACTTCAGTGTATTTTTTAAAGTCTTTTCTGAGTACAACTTCTATTATTGTACCATACATTTCAATCTCAGAAACAAAGCCTGTTAAATCTGTTTGGTTTAAATTTTGTCATTGCTATAACAAGAATTTATTCCATTTTTCTGTTTGAACAATTGTTTTGGCAACAGAATTTGTGAGCACAAGATACAATGTCTTTAGTCTAAAATTAGCACAACACATTTCTTGGAGGATAAAATATTTCATAGATTTTGTTATCTCAGTTAGTGAATGGCAAGCAAGAAAACCCTAGGAAAAAATTCTCTTCCCATCCTTTTACCTCCTTCTTGAGTCTGCTGAGTGAAAGCTGGCTGGTACAGGCTACTGACAGATATTATGCTATAAAAATTGCCTTTCAAGTGCATGATGAATTTTCAGAACAATCTTATTAATTATCTACAGTTTAGTCTCTAATCTGTACAATTTACATCTTGCTGTGTTTCAAGTGCTTAAAGGACTTGACTGAGCTCACAGTAATATCTTAAAGGAATTTGAGTGCTCAGCTTTCATGAAACACATTGAAAGTGTCAAGTAGCCGAGAAAGATAATACATGAGTTACAGAACTGCTGTCCCAGCTGGCACCTCCTCATCAATGGTGAAACCAGGAAGGAGAAACTTCCTTGGTTACGTTTCTTGGAGGCCTATATCTTGTTTAGCTGGCACCTTCCATTTCAAGGGCCACAAAACAAAGGAATTTCTTGATAAACTGGACCTTACGGTTCTTGAAAGGAGGTTGTAGCAAAGTGGGCATTTGTCTCGCATAATAAGTCACAGGATGAGAGGAAAGGGCAAATTGTGCCAGGGGAGCTTCAAATCATATTTTAGGAAAATTTTCTTCACTTGAAAGGGTTGTCAAGCACTGGAACAGGCTGCCCAGGGAAGTGGCTGAGTCACCATCCGTGGAGGAGTTTAAAAGATGTGTAGATGTGGCACTTCAGGACATGGCTGGTGGTGGGCTCAGCAGCATTGGGTTACTGATTGGACTTGATGATCCTAGAGGTCTTTTCCAATCTAAATGATTCTATGATTCTATGCTTTACCTAATAACACCATCCCTCTTCCCCTACTGTTTTTTACACTCAGGCTTTGAAAAAGTAATGGATACATTATCTGCTACTTTCTCGCCCCAGACTGAAAGCAGAGAGGTAAAACCTGACACTGTCTGCTCTTCTCTGTCTTCTGCAGGATTCAGACATAACAGCACCTTTAAAGTGCGTTGAAAGTTCAGATTTGCCAGAGGACTCTCCATGTCTGTGGTCTGTGCCTGACACAGCAAGGGACACAGATCACATTCAGACCTACAGAGTAACAACGGGGGCAGTGTACATGGAACTGTGAGGAATGCTGTTCCCACTTTTGCCTGCTCAACATCCCTTCATCGTAATGGATCCTGACACAGGAACACCTGCCTGCCATCTCCCACTTGGAGTGTGGGCTGCCAAGGACAGCACCAGCACAGTTTGCAGTGGCATACCAGGCTGGCACAGGGCTGGGAATCCACTCAAAAGCCTCTTTCCTTGAGCCAACTCATTGCAGAAGAGCAATGACAGCATCTTGCTTCTCTGTGAGGCTGCACCTCCCAGCTCCTGCTGAGTTTCTGCTTAGTGAGTTTAGCCTTTTCTTTGAGGATAGGGGAATACACACAGCCTGACTACAGACCTTCCTCTGTAGACCTCTACCACCTGTTTTCAGGGTGAGGTTTCAGCACAGAGCTGGTGCTGTAAAATGAAGACCTGAATTTGGGTAAGTGCTGCCTTCAAAGCTCCAGAAAGGTCAGTGGAAAGCCTGTTCACAGCTGGACTAGTGCTGAATTCAGTAGTGTCTGAAACCTCTTTGAGCAGGTTGAATTGCTCTGTGCCAGAGTTTTGCACTTGAAGACATGTACTGAGTGAATTTTCAGATTATTTTTCTTAGTTCATCATGAGCATTTGCGGCACACAAGCAAGCTCAAGACATAAAAAATTGCACAGTACTGTGGAAGTAGGTTACTAAGCTGGAACTGGCTTCCTTTACCCAATACTTCTTTTACAGCACTGTGTACACTAGAACTGAATGAGGTTAGGCACAAAATGATGAACTTCTTTGACTAGGGAAAGATGTGATGATATTAGGTGGGGTTTATAAAGCCAAAGGGACTAAGAAAACCTTGAAGGAAGAAGACAGCTTGGGAATAAGCTAATGCTGCTGCTTACAGACACAAAATCCCCATCAGCAGGACCGTGAGATTACAGTAAACTCAGGAATTCAAAGCCAACCTCAGCCATTTCACTGCATCCCTGTGACACAGACTACTGGGCCCCATGGACTACAGCTGAACTTTTACTACTGTCCATCCAAAGGGGATGACAAATGACATCTCAGCTTGACCATGAAACCCTGACACATGCAAGCTGAGAGTGTGGCTTCAGCTGACTGTACCAAACTGCACAATGTAGTCACAAAGTCCTCCACAGCACTGGGCAGAAATAAAAGAATATCTTGGACCACTTTTATAAAGAGTTTTTCCCTCTGCACCTGCTCCAGCTCATTGTTGGCAAGTACCAGCCCACACAGAAAGCAGATCAGCAGAAAAACCAATAGTCATCCAAAGGTTATTTTAAAAATCTTTGAAAGTTTGAAAACCTCCCAAAATTTCCATATTTCTGGGAAAATCCTGGTCCACATCCCAGATACTAACTCTTCAGCAGTGAGCATGCTGAACTATAAGGCCTCCAGGGTCTTGTACAGCTCTTCCTCCAATCTCTTAGTGTCCTCTGCTGGCCAGGACTGAGATCCTGGCATCTGTTTAAGTGTCAGCAGTCCTGAATCCAGCTAAGATTTACATAGATATTTTATTGGTGACAGCAGCAGAGACAACATCACCAGCACTGTATTAATCATCAGCAGAAAATCCTCACTGGAGATCACTGTTCCACTATAGCTGCTTGTTTTAGACTTGAAATATTTATGGCAAAAAAAATCTTGGTGGGTGCAAATCAAAATCACTGAAGACAAACTTTGGATGTGACTGCTGCCTTTGGATTAGAAACTGAGTCATCTGTTAAACCTTCAGCTTTATGTGGTGTTGAAGGAATAGCCCAAAAGAAGACAGACTGGGAGTGATCTACTTTCCCAAGAACAGCATCTTTATGGTAAAGGTGTGAACAGAAGTGCTCTCAAAGATATGGAAAATATCATTCTGGTTACTCAGCACTTCAGCTGAGAGAGCTTGCCAGAAAAAAAGAAATGCAGAAAGCATATGTCTGCTATTTTCTGAATATCAGAAAAATATGGCTGCTTTGCTGGTGTTCTCCCTTAATGAAAATTCAGCTTTTCCAGTCTCTATTTTACTTTCCCAGAGAGTATAAATTCGCTGCAGCTAGAAGAATATAAAGTTATCATTATAAACAGGCATTTTCTTGTTTGTTTCTCTGTGGGAGTTTGGTGGTCTTTCACTGAAGGATTTATCTTTGAGAGGTATCATAGCTTCAGGTTCTTTCACTTACCTTCCAACCAGTTTCCATTCTCTTACGGGCTTGACTCCAGTAGTTGCCTATGAAAAAGCCTGTTGATACAGAAAAGAGAAAGGTTAATTATTTTGTTAAAAAATAATGATAAAAAAACCCCCTCCTCTTCTGCTCAAGAGAATTCCTACAAAATTTGGGTTTCATATATTATAAATAAAACCCAATAAAGTTATGATTGATTTCAAACTGGAAACACAATAGTAGCACTAATACTTCTCTTTGTCCAAGTTTTTTTGCATCTTTTCTTCTTCCTGGAAATTACCTTATAGCTGAAAAACCTTTTCTTCCTAATTCCCGCATTTGTTTCTAATGTGTTTATTGCCACAAAATCATTTGTTCAGAGGAGCAGAGCAAAGACCCACTAGACTTAATTATTGCCTTCAAAACCGTTCAGCTTTTCCAGTAGCACTGTGTGATTTTGGTTGGCTTTTTTCAATAGTTTTTTCTTACAGGGAATTCAAGTCAAACCAAAGTGCAGAAAATACATCCACTGGAGGGCAGGCCTGAATCTGGCAGAATGTGTTGAAAAGGCCTAGAAGGAAAGATACCAAAAGTTACATTTTGCTGAATGAAAGCTGTCATGAGTCAATCAGGACAGTGAAGAACTAAGAGATGGTCTTTTTTCTGAACGGATTAATGACTATAAATTTATAGCCTATAAAACAAAGGCTCCAGTAAGAGCTTATGTCTAAAAAGAAGGGCCCTAGATGAAGCCTCTGACAGTGACTAAAATGAAAACAAACCTAACATGACAATTATTAGTTGAAGTCAGCAAATCCCCACAGGACTGATCTATGTGGTGCTGATCAGACACCCACTGCAATCAGTGGAGCTGAATTCCAGGCCTGAACTTGGCCCATAGGCTCCCTGTGCTCCCACGGCTGCACCACCCTCCAGCAGGACTTGGGATCTGAGTTCTCTGGGGTGAAAGTGCCTCCTGGGAGGTCCTTTCCATGCTGTGCATGCAATCCAGAGGCACGTGGGATGTGCACAGGCAGAAGCAGTGTCTGGCTCCACCTGATGCTCCCAGCCAGCCCCTGTGCATGCTCAGGGTGGGCACCTGATGTCAACTCTCTGGACTTGCAATCTGTGCACTCTTCACTGCCAGGTCCCCTACCACCATGCAGGAGGCTCTGCCTCGGAGTTAATTACATCTGACTGCACCAAGTACTTCATGCAGTACTTGTTTCTAGCAAGGACTGAGTTTGGCTCAGCAATTTGAGATGTTAAACTTTTGACACCCCAGATATCATTTTTGAGTGCCATCAAAATCATAACAAAAGGAGTTTATTTCATGTGGCAGCTGAAGACCCCATATTTAATGATGCCTGACTTTATGAACCCTCAGTTTTCTTTCAGACAAACTGAAAATTCAGTTTTCTTTTTGCAGTTTTCAATGGGGGCATATTAAATGAACTTCCTCTTTTCATCAGTGACTCACTCCTGGAAAGGCTATTTCACAAATAGTATCTCCATTCCAAAGGAAACAAGCTGTTCCCCTTACATTACTCAAGTAGCTGCAGACAAACTAAAATACATTAAGTTAAAAGATTTCAAAATGCATTAGAAGCATAGCTCAGAGACAGTCAGCTGTATTTCAAGTAGTTTTCTGATGTAATTGCTGCCCTTTAATGAAATCAATCAAGCCTAATATTAAAATCGACTAGAAATTCTCAGGGCCTGGCTGGAGACACTTTATAACCCATGGAGTCTGTAAGTTCATAGACCTCTCATAGTATTTAATAGTGGTCACACAAAATATTTAGAGCCCTTTTTAATCAGAATCAGGATATAAATCAGACAACTACAATCTGAAATTGCTAACAGCCAGTGAGACATCTGTTCAAGTCAACAGCTGCAGATTCTACATAGATTAGTATCTGTTTCCTGTAATGTGAATTAAAGTCTTACTGGAGATGTGAATAAGGTGATGATATAGGTGCTTTCATTAGTAATGAGTATGGATGTGTTTAGAGATGAGCTGCTGCTGCTAATTTCATCAAAGAAAACACACTTAAGAATTTCTCAAACAAACAGTTAAAACCCCAAATAAACAGTTGGAAGTATGTTATCTTGAAGGAATGGGTCTGAGAAATAGTCAGGCTTTCCACATAGAAGAAAACCAGAAGTATAATCATCTTTTTAAACAAAGATAAAAGAGAGAGATTTTATAAAAATACAAATTATCTTCCTGGCAGTGCGTAGTATAAGACAAGAAAATGCAAAACTGGCACATTACATGTCAGTCACAGAAAGAATGAATTTGAAAAAGACTCTTCTAGGGAATATTTGTAAAAGGCAGCACTCCTTAAAGCATTCAGGGGTGCAAGTGTTACAAGTGACCAGGAATCTTTCTATCTGAAGAACAGTCCAAGAAGCTTTTTGAGATCTGACTACCATGGGTGAAAACAAAGGACCAGTAATTCCAATATTACACTGAGTGATAAAATTAAAACATTGTTAGGGTTTCTCTATGAAACTCCAAGTTTGTCCTGCTGTTGGTAGTGTAAGAATTTACCTCAGGTATATTATCTGTAAATAGGCCTTCCAAGAGTGTTCCATGCCAAGGAGGTGTGACTCCATTGCTATCAGTGGAAAGCTTTGTATTGTTAGACTTCTGTGAGGTATTTATGGACACTGCTTCTGTTACACATTGCAAGTGCAACAAATACTCAAAGGGAACAAGATAAGAGGTAGGCAAATGCAGAAATCACAAAAACAACAAGAGTCTGGATATATGCAAGACTTTCCAGTGTTAATCTATGTATAAATGACTTTAAACTGATCTGAGTTGTGCCTGCAGGTTAAACAAATAACAGCTCATGTAAAGTTATTTTTGTCTCTGTGTCATTGTGTCTGGATTTCTTTACTTTCAGAGGCCTGAAATCAGATTGCAAACATCACCTCCTCACATTTGCATACTTTAACAGAGACAGACTTGTATATATTCCCTTGTCTTAAGGATAAGAGACTGTCACAACTCCTTGCAGGTCAATGTGTTCAGTCTCATCCAGTAACTTCTGCATAAAGCCAAAAAATCCAGTGATCAAACACAGGCACCTTTTTCCACCACAGACGCCCCCTTTTGGTTTTCTTTATGAACATTTTATCAGACTTGGATTGTTCTGATCTGATGAAGAGACCCTTTGGGAAAATATTTTTCAATTGGTCTTTATTTTCAGTTTATCCTTTTGGGGAGCACTTTCTTCCGCTATCTATCCCCCCTACCTTGAATATTTGTTTTAATCTAATACATAAACTTCATCTCAGCAGTGATATTCAATTGTACATCAATCTCCAACTCCTGCAACAGACATTCACTTAAATAATAATAATAAGCACAGCAGTAATTTATTACTTCTTTCCTGAGAGTAGAATAGTTTTACTTCTCCCGTGTGAGATGTCAGCAGTACGCAGAGAGGGGAATTTTGTCATCTTTCAGGGTACTTATGAAGTTCTGTCACCATATTTTACTAAAAAGGAGACTTTCACTGTGATGTGCTATGTTTGCAGGGTTGGAAAAGCAGATAGGATAGTTGTGCTTTTCCACTGTCTCCTCCTCAATATTTTTCCACAGCTTTTTGGTTATTTTTAGAGTGATTAGTATAAATTAGTAATGTTGTTCTGTCCCTTTGGGAGTCCTCAACACTCCAGAGCAATAAGCGCAAACAACCTGTGGGGTCTGAGAGACTGAAAGGAGGACTGTCCCCAATCAGCAAGCTGCTGTAATGTCTGAGATAAAAGATTCCTTTGTTTGCATTCTGGCACAGCTCTTAGATCTGTGAAGATACTTGGATGCTTCATTGCCAGGGGCATCAGAAGGAGATAGGTACTTGGATTCTTTGCCATCTGCTCCCTCAGTGATTTGAAGCAGCATATGATGCCATCATAAATACACAAGATTTAACAGAGGATATTTAGCAGCATTTAACAGCAGAACAAAGCAAAGGCTTTCCAAGGAAAGCAGGCTATTGTCAGGCCCCTCCTGTGTAATTCCAGCCTAGCAGGATGAAGTGGTCTCTCAGGAACCAAGTTCCAATCTATCACCTTAAATATAGGACTATGTCCATGGCAAATGTTTAATGTAGTGAGAAACATCCAAGTCTGAAAGGGCTAATGCTAATGGCACTGATACCAGCGACACAATGCCTTTTGTTTTCAGCCAAGGCACATCAGAATCAAAACTCAGAACTTCTGAAGACACTTATACGTGGCTTTTGCAAAGCTAACTTTCCTTTTATCTGTCTATTGGTATAAAGAGTCTTCTAAATAATACATCAGGATAGTGAATCCAATAATGACTAGAAATAGCCACAATTATCAAGATGTGACCAAGAGCTTGTGACCAACACAGTGTTTGAGTCTCCACAGGAAATGGCAGAAAAGCAGTTTTAATATTAATAGAGCTCCTGCTGTTTACAGTTTAATTCATCTAGAGGTGTTCTGCTGAATTTTCCTTGAGGACTGCTACTCCCTTACTGCACCTTCTTTGGACCAGCAAGCACCAAGGATGACAGCCAGTATTCTCAAACAACACTGACAGACAGAAAGAATTTATATATGTGAACATGGTGATTCTTCAGAGGCTCATTTATTCCTGTAAAAATGGGATCTGATCCTAAACCAGTCCATGGGTGAAGCTTCACCTTTTTTGATACTAGAGGGAAAATACCAGTTTTAGGACATCAGCAGTAACAGTAACAGTGTCTGGTGCTGTTATAAATAACTGGTTTGCAGATGAGTAAGCAATACATCTTTTAATACCAATTAAATCAAGGTTCTAGCTTTCACAATTTCAGAAAAGGCTTTAAAATATACTGGGAGCAGAACCTGCAGCTCAGAAACCACAAGTAAAAGAGAAAGAAGTACAGATTGGTTAAAAATAATTCTGACATTCTGAATATCTGTCTTGAGCTTTAAATGTCTGTGTTTGGCATTACTGAGCACATTGGCTAAGACCTGGACAGCAGTTTTGCCTTTTGATATTCATTCCTAGTGCTGAAATCACGGGAACCTCTTCATGCCTCACTTCCTAAATGCGACCTACAAGCAACACACTGAAAATCTGTGTGTTCTCAAGAGGGCTGGATCAGTTTTCATCAGCTGAAGCTTCATGGTGATACCCAGGGGTGCTCTTTCAGATCTCCTCTCTTTTTTCCTGCTGGTTAAGTGAGTAATCAGGATCACACATTATGTATGTCATTATTCACTGTTAACTTTTAAGTCTGAAGGACCAGAGTTGCACTCCAAAACTCTGCAGGAGTCTTCAAGCCTGTCTCTTCTAAGGTGGGAGGTCTGACTGCAGCACAAAAAAGCTGTCCATGCTAGTTTTAACCAAGGTTGATTTAAAAGGGAGTACCAGGAGCCTTCCTGGATGCTAAACACTGACCAGTCTGCACTGAAGCCTGTCTTTTTTACAACCAGGATTGGAACAGTTCAGTTAGCTTGGATTACTCCTCTCAGCAAGTGTGTGAATATCAGTACCATGAATAGAAGCTCACAGCTTCTATATTACCTGCTTTTAGCAAGGCAAGAATGTGACTATACTAATTTGAGTGACAGTAAAATGATTGGTGATGCACTGGGAATAGCACTGAAATTGCCCTGGTTCCATAAACCAGTACTTCCAGTGGTGCAGACTAAAAGGGAAGGCTGCAGACAGGAAAACCTCGCTGGATTTGGACCTCAGCACTATAGGGCAGGTTTGAAAGACAACTCATCAGTAGGATCTTCAGCGTTTTCCAGGAAGGAGCCACAGAGGAGGGGTTCATCCAAGCAGCTGGACAGGTGCTTGCAGAAGGGATAAATGAGTGACCAAGGTGGGTTTTGCTGTCATAGCTGCTTTGTTCCCTTTCAGCTGTTCTACAGTGTTACTGAACAGCTACTGCAAATTATGCTGTGTTCCCACAGGAGATGGGAATACTCCTCACATGGAGAGGTTATTGGCAGGAAGAACCAAGCTTCAGAAATCTGAGATTCTCTGGTCTGTATCCTACACAAGGAACCAGAAGCTTTTCAGTCACTAATTCTGGTGGTGGACATAGTTCATCAACACTGTGCAGCATCCTGAGCTTTCCTGTACCAATATGGAAAACAACTATCTGTGATTGCTGACAGTACCTGCACAGGGACATCTGTGCCTGCTGTGTCAGCAGAAGTAGAAAGGAGGTCGAAATGTGATGCTGCCTGCAGGGAAAGGTACTTCAGAGGCAGGGAAGCAAAAAGAGAATTGTTTGAAAGCAATTCTCTCATGATACTTGATGTCCATTTTCAGGGTAACATACAGAGAACTAATCATGCAAATCCAAACTCAAGGGAAATAAGCCTTGGTTTCTTCATCTGGTGCTCTGAAACTCAGCCAGTAACACATACAGCCAAAATCCCTGAGGTGACACAGTGCATTGTCATTTTGTAGGCAGTGCATATTGGATTACTGGAGACTCCACACTGAGAAATTATTATAAACCAGTAATTAGTTGGTGATGGTGATAATTTGGTTCAGAATTCTGAAGCCAGATAAAATGAACTGATTAAAAATAATGCACTGTTAACTTGGTCTCTTGTGCAATTAAAAACTCATAGAAACTGACTGAAGTATTTAGAAACATAAGGAAAAACTGTAACCATTTAAAAATGTGCTCAGCTAACAATAGGATTGGGTCCTGAACTGGAAATTTTATTTCTTTAAAGGCAGAAGGACATGCTATTGCTCTTCACCTTGGAGAGCTCTCACTCACTGAAACACAGTTTAACCTTTGGATGGTAAAACGTGAACGTGCTGGAACTAAACAGTGCTTGGCACAAGTGAGAAGCTCATCAGATGATGTTTTCTGATGTACCAGTGCTTTGGAAAAATACTTCCTGCAGGTGTTCTGAAATCACCTGGAGATTTTCAGGAGCTGCTTGATTTAATTTTCAAGTCCCTGCTGCGGTCATACAGACATAATCTGGTAGGTCCCTCACGACCAATTACCTTCTGCAGGTGTTAAGTGGTAAAGATAGCCCTGTCAGATGTGTTTGGCTTCTTTTTCGGCCAAATTCAGCTTTCTTGGAGGACACAGAGGAACACAGCCAATGAAAGGATGGCTCAGTACAGCAATATTTATGGGAGACTTTCAACCAATTCCAGCTTTGGAGAAATGACACATTATTTGAGAGGTCCATAAAAATGAAGAATCAGAAGACAATTTTGACCAAGTCCTTCAGTCTGTGGGAGTGGTTTGAATGGGACTGCATTCCTGGGGATGACATGAGGTCCTTCTGAGCAACTCAAGAGACCCTGCTACTGACAATATCCTAAACCACAAGGCCCAGAGAAGAATTGTGTGACTGTAGCACTGACCTCCTGATGTTTCTCCAGGCCCTACATCAAAGCAGCTACCACTGACCACCCTTTGGCAGCAGGCAGAGCTGGAGGATGCCAAAGAGGTTGCTCAGGCTGGAAGAGTTGATTCCATCCTAGACCAAACAGTTGCAGACACTGGTCACTGCTTAGAATTTCTCTCTTAAGGCTTTTTACATTTCAGGAAAAAAACCCCAAAACAACAAAAATACTTTGAGAAGGCTGTCTTATCAAGCTGCATCTGCTTGAAGAAAAGGACTTACTCCAAGCAACCAGTGCTGGTAGCTAGTGCACACACAGACTGACAGCAGGGGAAGCAGAAAACAGCGGAGGAAAAAACAATTTTTGAACCAATTCTGACTTAAAATAACTTCTATGCAAAACCTAGGTACATCAGTGACAGCTGTAGTTTTCAAAGGACACAGAAGTCCTCATATGAACTGTTTGGTGTCTCTAAAGGAACTGTAAGAATTATGCACTCACAGATTGCAGAGCAGCACTTCACAATTACATTTGCAAGGAAATTTACCCACACTTGTACACAGAGAAGTCCTTATTCTCTACCTTTATCCAGCTTTGTAAGGAAATGACACCATTTGTGTATCACCCAATAAATTATAAACCTGCTGGCTGTTTCCAACTAAACTGAAAGAGCAGGAGAGGGGTCAGCAAGAGCTAAAAGTCTCCATGGTTGAATAGCTGGAGAGAAGCATTTGAGGTGTTTCCGTAAAGCAAAGGATGCAGTATATGCACAGACAGAAGAAAACCTGTGCAGGAAAAAGATCAGATGACAAAAAAACCTTCAACTGGATCTTGGAATAACTGAACCTCACATTACAAATTCAAAGGTAACAAGGTTTCTTTAGTTCATGAAATATTCTTATGAGCTTAAAATATAATTTCACCCATTTCTTTACATCAGACACACACTGCTGTTTTTCTCCCAGCCTTCTTATAAAATATAATTAATTTACATTTTAAAGACCTTGATGGGTTTTCTCTCATCATGGAACAGTAAGTGAGATTAATAACCCTGTTACTGAGTACTTCAGATCATGGATCATTTCCACAGTAACATTTTCTTAATTTTAAAACGCACCTTTTATTTGATTTAGAGGTTAGTGCTAATTTATGTAATAAGACGGAGAAAAGCTGAAGAGTGAGTCAGTGTTTATTAACCTTGCTAATAGGACAGGCTTTTTCAGGCAAAATGGATATATCTTAATTAGTAAAACAGTTGCACTGTCATTTAGGCAATTAATCCTTTCCAAACAAGGGAAGCAGTAGTAATTTTACTTGCAGTGAATGGAAATAAACTTGTCTGCACATTCTGCACATCAATTTACACATTTTGACTTTCCCACTTGCATAAGTAAAAATGCAGCTCTTAGATTCCCAAAATAAGGCACATTTTCCATTACATCACTCCTTTTTCTTCCAATTAATTTTCTGTAACATCTCAGTCCTTTTCATCAAACACTGAACACAGAACTGTGGAAAGCCACTAACTGCAGGTTATAATTCTTCAGGTTTATGTCCCATTTCTGAAAGTGTTCAGTAGGCAACCAGGGGTTGACTTAAGAGGTCTTATGAAAACCTAAGATTGCAGATTATTTAGGCAAATTTCATGTTCTTAGACACAGCGGGATTGGCTCTGATGGCTCATCACCTGCGAATCCTGGAGGGATATAATGCACAGACATCTGCACGCTACCATCAATCCCTTTGAATTTCAGGATGATTTTAGTGCAAGGTAATAGTATTTTCTTACCTTCTCTGCACACTGAAACATGGCCCCTAAAAGCCTTAAAACACAGAAAGGAGGATCATTTCTACAGAAAGGCAGTTCATTTCCTTGGAGGCTGGTGTCTACTGCTGGAGAAGGGAGAAGCATTATTCATTTCCACTGGGATGACCAGGAAACTGTTCTGGAGAAGGGAGGGAAGGTGATACTGATGTAAGAAAAAGAGATTAACTTTGTTTAATCACTATTGTTTCTGGACACTTATTCCATCTTTACTAGACTAGACATTTAGCTGATAGATAACAGTTCCAAAGAATTATCTATGCTTGATTTACCTGAACTGTGAATTATGAACTGTGAATGCTTTCACTGTAAACTGTAAAAATGTTTTTGTCATGGTCATGTTAAGAAACATGCTCAACTCTCAGCTCATCTCTTAAAAGATCAACTGTTTCCATCAGGAGTTGCAGAAGAAAAAAAGCAATGTGTACAAATTCAAGCAGTTGTTTGTAGTCAGAGATATCTGCAGATATCCAGACCTGCATTCTGAACAATCCCTTGTCAATGAGAAACTTAGCAGAAACTTAACAGCTTTTCATTTCTTCGCAGAGAGCAGAGATAGTTTGTAGCTAGTATAATACAGGCTATTCTGCAGCTTTTTCACCCTACTTTCCCATTTTCTATCTCCCTGGGCTTTTTACAGCTTGTCTACACTGATCACTCTGTGAAATAAACTTCTTTTCTTAGGGGTTTTAAGTATGCCTGGAAAGAAGTATGGATCCTAGGAATGTAGTGTGTATTGCTGCGATTCCCATGCCTTCTAGTACAGAAGATTTGTGCTTTTCAGCACAAACAGCCTGGACCACTCTTTAAAATGTGCAATCAACTCACTACGAATAAAACTAATTTTGTCTGAAGTCCGACAAGAAACTAGGAGACATCTCAACTGCAAGATGATATGCTGAGAAATCTCCTTTCCTAGGGAATACACTCTGACCATTACAGATTTCTCATGAGGCTCTGCAGTTCATTCACTCAACCCGTGCACCCTTTTGCCAAGACCTGTGCACTGGATTAAATTCCTGAACAGCTAATGAGACTTGTTTGGACACTGTCTGTGTGGACAGTAATGGTGTTCAAGTCTTCCTTTTTCTTAAAAATATCAAATGTATGGTTTACTACCAAGTCTGGGATTTAGCAACTTACCTGCAAAAATTCAAGGACAGGTCGTAACTAAAATAAACAAAATCAGAAGAATTTGGTCATGAGGTCTTTTCACATTTTATTTGAAAAAAGTGGGCTGTAAATTAATTACCAAACTATTTACATGGTAGTACTGAGGCTTTCTGGTCCTTCACACCACAACAAAATAAGCAGGTGCAAGGCTGAGGTTTCTGACTGAAGTAATTATTGTGTTTCAGGTAGTGGGCACAGTGAGAGTCCTTGACAGAGCTGGCATTACTGGTAGGTGGCATTACTGGTGGCTCTCTTCTTTTTGCATAAGAAGTTGCTGACCTCAGTGAACAAAAGTAAATGTAGCTGGGACAGAGAAGGCCTCATACGTTAACAGCATAAGCAGGGCCAGGCCATGGGCTTTGTAAAATTACTCTTATCCCAGAATAAGGCTTTTATTAAGTGCTTTCAGCTTCAATGTCTCCAGATGTTTTCGAACTTTCTCTCCAAGCTCATTGTTTTGGGGTTGAAAATGTCTGCGTGGGTCTCTGCAAGAAATTTAAAGCATCATTTGTAGTTATAGTAACCAGGGAAACTACTTAGGAATGCTGACAAAATCCAAAGAGGCACTCATGATTTCTTTTTTCATAATGAACACAGAGGGTATTCCATTACTTATCAGGACTAGAAAAGTAGTGAAACTGCAGAAAGAACACTTAACTGTTGGCTTGGCCAGTTAGGAAAGTTAACCATCTGATAGGTAAATACAAATTGACTGAGTTTTACATTTTATCCCTGTAGGAACACATGCTGTGATTGCCAGAACAAGAGTAGCCACGTGAAAACCTGGTTTGCTTTAAGGATAAAATTGCTGAAACTTCTGTAGAGGAGCAATATGTTCTCTGTCATCTAATGAAATACCACCCCCTCAATAACAACAAGGAACCTTTCAGTGACAACATAAAGGATTGGGACTTCATTGTTTGCTAATAAATTTTTGTTTCCCTCTTTACAAACCCAATAGGGAAGATTTCAACAAGTAAATATCAATACCCAGAGTTGTCTAATATTGAAAACTATTTTCATTTTTTTTCTGAAACAGATATCTAAGATTTAAAAAAGAAAGAAACTTATGGTTATAAAACCACTCACCCAGGAAAAGCACCAACCCGCAATGTATCGCTGTGGAGGAAGAAGGTCACTCTTTAGTTACACAAGCTGACCCAAATCCCCATGTTCTGACAAGCAGTGTCATAAAATGTAAAAAAGAGCACTGAGTGTGACACATCTACATTTTTACAGCAAATTCTTTTCAATCAGTGCTGTAGTATTCACAAGACAGAAATCAGTGTTTTGTCAGAGACTTCACAATACTATTTTAAAGTTTAATGGCTGACATCTGAATGGGATCTCAAGGCCAATCAAATTGTTCCCCTCTAAAAGTAAAGCAGACATCCTAACCTCTTGAGAGCTCTGAAAGTTTCAGGTTATCTTGCACATCCTGGTACCTAAGCCACATCATGACCACTTTAAAGAGGGGACAACTGTTGGACAGAAATGAATCCACTTGCTCTAAGTCCCTCAAGGACTGTGAAAACTTGGTTAGAACTCAGCACTTTCACCTGTGCTGCTCTGCAGTCACTCATCACCCACACTGCTGGCTGCAATGTGTGCTGGGGGAGTGTGAAGCTCGGACAGAGCAAATGTAAAACACTCCTAGGAAAAGCTGGAGAAAAAAGCACCACACCAGGGGGAAATTCTAAGGGCCCTTTCCTCTGCCAGCTTTAACAAATAGCTAACCAAAAAGGCCACTGAAAAGCAAAAGTCACTGGTCCAAGAATGTTGAATATCTCTGAGAAAGCAAGCAAACTGCCTCAAGTGTTAGATCATACTGAAGCCAGAGATAACCAAAGTCAGAGAGATCCAGGCCAATGTGTCACATTCACAGCTGCTTTCTGCAGTGAAATCCAGAGACTGAATTTGCAGTGCAAATTTGCTCAAAGTACTAGATCTGCATCCCACTTGTGATAGAGCCCCTAGAGCATCTCAGTATGACTTTCTATGCAATTCTGAAAGGGATGCTTTGTTGCATACAGGTAAAACCTTATAAAATGAAGGCCTTGTTGCCTTTGTAAAATCATGGCCTACTCCTGTTACTTTGGCTAAGTAGAAAAGGATTCTGGGTAATGACTCAGCTGGAAGAGAGGTGGAAAACAAGTTAGGTAACTGTAGAAAACAAGTTATATAACATCACATGTTTACATCCTGGTTTATGGTGGTCAGTTAAATTATGTTTGTTGCATTTTAAAAGTATGCAGCTGATAAAAGCCAAATTGCTTAAAAAGGCCTGGTTTTTGCAATAAATGAGCTCCCTTTTGCACCTCTCTGAGGACTCTCCATTGCTTCTTATTGCAATAATGCTTGACTTCAGATTCCTTTCCATTCCTGTCTCCTAATTTCAAATTATACCTACCTTGCTTTTTTTGCTGATTCTTCTCCATCTTCTTCTGACAGTGCCTCCTCAATCTGTGGAAATTCAGCTCTCACCATCTCTGAAGTAAGAATCATGTTGAACTCAGCTTCATCTGTCTCACTAAAAATTAGTAAGATGATGAACAGTTTGCCTTTGTCCTTTTGAAAGTATTTTTTTTAGCCAACAATAACAAAAGTATGTTTTATGCAAGAGGGACTTTGTGCTTTTGCCTTTGAGGATCTCTTGGGACAGGTTTTGACACATCCATACAAGTGGTTTAGACACAGTCAATCACACCATATACAGAATAGAGGAGAAACTTACTGGTCAATTATGTTCTCCCTGTCTCTCTCAGGTAAGTCAGACAGCACTGGTGGTACATCTCTTGGAAGCATATCTAAACTGTAAGGATCCCTGTGATGGAAATGGTACTAGTTTAATGTATTAATACCAATGGTATTTTCATATTTTGAATCTTCACAGCAGTTGCAGTTACAATGAAGATGATGAACTTTCAAGTATTCACAGAAAATCTGGGTGCACCAGAAACTGCTGTGATACGAAGGAATGTGAGCCTGAGAGATGTTGGTTACCACTGGGTGCAAGTGTCCATAAGTTAAAGGTTTTACAGACAGAGCTTGCACCTCCTGGGGCCTTCTAGGACTGAGTCAACAAGCTTTCAGGAGAAATGTTATCCAAAGCCCAGATTGGAATTCTCCTTCCTGGACTAGGCATTTCTTCTAATGATATTGTTCTTAACCCACCCTTCTAGGAGTCCAGTAGGAGTTTTTTCTGTTGGTTTTGGATTTCTGAGCAGCAATTTATTCCACCTGTAGGCCCACTTTCATTTGTGGGACTAGTGACTGATCAATATAGTCACAGGCAGCAGAAACTAGTGCAGGGTTAGAGGCATTGTATATTCAAATTCTTTCTTACCTAGGTACTGTATTTGTCAATGTGGGAATGTTAGAAAAAGTGGAATACTCCAATGGTGAGAATTTTCTCCATTCCATTACTCCACAAATCACTTCCTGAAATGACAAGTGCTACAACAATCAGACCTCTAATACATAATGCAGTGGGGAGAGAGGTTTGCAGGACAGAGCATCTTTTCTGAGAATTGAATTTAGGGAGCTGAATATTTCAGATCCTTCCATCAATGTAAGGACGTGAAAATACAGCACTGAACACATGGAAAGAGCAAAAAACCACTCAGGCATAAATAAGAGACATAGATAAAGCCTAACTAGAACTAGTTATTCTGACCCATGTCAGAATAACTATTTAGTTGCATGCATACTTTATATTTGAAAATATCTTCTATCTAGAATGACTCCACCTTCCATTTTGATTCTTTAGAGCAAGCTCTCAGCAACAACATACCCAAGGCAGGTATTCATACAATAAACCCAAAAGGCCATACCTTGTGATCCAGAAATTTCTTTTGTGTGACTGGAATACTGGATCCTTTGGGGCATTCCTTGGTAAAGGTATATTTTGGATGAGGACAAAGATGATATTCAATATTTGATTCACAATAGGCCAAAGGAAGTAAAAATGGAACTAATCCTGGAGTGGGGTTCTAAAAACAATGAAGAGATAATTTTAATAAATTGTTCTGAGCACCATAACAAATCAAATTAGTGAAAATTCAGTTCTTACAATTAAGGTAGTCTCCCCAGATGAACAGCTTTGTCTCACTGTGACTGTTCTGTTTGGTGTGATCCTTCATTTTCTGTCTCTTCCCCTCATCTTACAAGCTCGTCTGATTTATTCATGATCCCTACTGTCTAAAATACAGCAATTTAGCTGTTGTCTCCAAATCTGGAAGAAAAAACTATGGCCTAATTGCTCTGAAATCCATTGCTGATTCTCTGAACAGTTCAGAATCTAAGAAGGGAAACTGGGCCCACTGTGGTGGAAGCTAGTGAACATTTTGCCATCAATTTCCCTGCACTTGCATCTGTTTCTGGATAAAACCCAATGCTGGGTAGTGTGGATCAAGCTGTGCCTGGCTTTTACACTGATATGACAGAGGGATGAAAGAGATGCACAGAGGATCTCATCAGCATGTCCACTGGAGTCCTGGCTGTGTGCAGGGAGGACAAGTCTACATCATAGATATTATGCCAAGATCACCAGACTAGCACAGTGGGCTCTGGCCCCTTGCAGCTAAGAAGTGCTGGGAGCCAGAGCCACCCAAGCCAGGCCCAGTGCCGTGCTGGCTGGGAGATCTGCCTGTGCCCATGCACAGCACTGCTCTGAGCCCTACAACTGTCTCTGCCTGCTCTGAGACACCTCGGGGACCTCTGGGTTGTGCTGCACTGTGTGGGAAATACTTCCTGCAGCTGGTGCCAAGTAGCACAATCTACATGACAACAGTAACAGAAAACCCTCCCATACAAGTGGTGATGATTTCTTGAATATCTGTGCCTACTAACTTGGAAATGTGGTTTGGGATGCTCTGAGAACTCTTAGAAACTGTAAGGCAGCAGGATGCAATGTGAGCAGAGTTTGACTTCACTTTTCTCTGATCACACAAGGATTAGGCAGAACTGTAGTCCCCCAGCTGAACAGCAGGGAAAGACTGCACCTGTCCTACCTACCTGGGCAAGAGTGTGAGGTTACAGAAGGACTGAGATGCCAGGATCATGGCTTCTCCTCTAACAGCCAAACAGGGAAACAAACGGAGAAGCAGGGAGGGGTTCCATGGTGTTCCCAGAAATCCTGTGATCACTGATCATTTGTGGAGTGTCAGACTGAAAGGTTCTCCAGTTCTCTGCTTCCACTGCAATTTTGTCTTATCATCCCTCCCCATAACTGATCAAAATGCACCCTAAACTGAAATGGTGCCCCTGTAAGTGGGATTGAGCTCTGTGACTCCTATCCACCAGAACTTGCACCATGAAGGATTACTCTCACTCTGGGTAGTTTTGTAACCAATCTGAGTAAGAAAACTGCCCACGAATTCCACATCAGGCTTCTGATGAAACAAGCACACTTCTGCTCCTTTCTTAGGTTCTTCAAGGAAGTCAACTCGTACTTACAAAAATGCGAAGTGGGTTGCTCTCTGTTGGGTGGACTAAAGCTTGGGGAGGAACCAGGTTTAAGAGGCTGATATCCCCTTCTGCTGCTTCTTTGTGAAAATCTGCCCTCTGAGAGAGCTGCTCCTCAAGAGAAGGAACTACTTGAATCAATTCATCCTTGAAACACACAGACATCAAAGGTTTTCAGAGTGTATTAAATCTTTCAGTATAAAATGTTGAGGCAAAATTTAAAAAATAATTGTAGAAATGTAGCATTAGGAGTGACTTTGTTACCTGGGCTCCCTGCCTCAGTGGTCGAGAAAGTTTTACAGGCTTGTAACTTGTAGCTGCATAGTGTGTACAAAATGGCTGATACTTCATAATGTTGCAATGCTGAGGAACCTAAATTCAAAGAAAAAAGATGTGCTGCAGGAAATGACAATAATCACTTTCTGTTAACTCATAAATGGAATGGAACGTTTGGCTTTATCATGGACATACCACATCTCCATGGTAAAAGACACTTGGAACACTATCACAGAACACATTATATAACCAAAACTCTGAGAAGCCATACTTCACCAGGATCTGATGTTTGAGATACAATAATTTCAGCTGAGGTGATTAATCTCTCTCTGGAGAGAGGAGACTATTGTTGGTTGTAAGCTGGTTACTTATAGGAACTGGTGAGATTTGGTTTTAAAAAAAGCATGCTAATCATACAGCCTCCTAAGGCAACATTTTTACTGGGCTGCACAGAGGCCACTGAATCAGGCTGAAAATGCTTAACTGGACAGGTAAGAGAAACATGAGGGAGCTGTACTGACTCACCTTCAAGTCATAAAAAGGAAGAATGTGTCTGACTTTCACGTCTACAGATTCAATAGGAACTAGGCCAAGAGCATCAGGTGCCTGAAACAGAACAGTATTTAAAACCAGTAATATGGTCGGCATTTTGTTTTGTATTGGCAGCAATCCATGACTACAGCTAATTGAAAACATATGGAAATAATTATGCAAATATTTATTTTACATAGTTTGAGATTTCCGCTGTTCTTTCTTGGACTTTGGCATTTCAGTTACTGTTTTTCTTTCTTTTCTTCTGAAGAATGGATGTTAATCAGCTCTGAACATTAATGTATTGCTCACAATTTTAGGATACAATTAGGAGAATGAAAAGATTTTTTTACTGTTTTCAACAGAACCCTTAGTAAATCTGAAGTCCTGAATTAATTTGTCAGAACCCCATAATACCAGCCATATTGTGAAATTTTAATAAAGGGACTACCAGCCCTGGGGCCAACATCTTCAACAAAATTCTATCTAGACTGCTGACTAACATTTTAGTTACTGAACATACCAAATAACTCTGTAGTTCATGGGAACTGTAAAAGGGGAATTCAAAAGGCAATATACGGTCTTCAGATATGCTGGAAGAAAAGCCCTTATGTTCTTTATTCTTTTCTGGTTTGCTGAAACTCCTGCTTTCTGTCATGATTGGAAAGCAAATATTAAGATTTTGTAATATATCTTAATGCACTGTTTCAGAAATGCAATCAAGCCACAAAATGTATTTAACATTTTCCTAAACCAGGATGTCTAGTAATTTTAATATAAAAAGTAAGTTAATACTTCCTAAAGACTTTAAATGTCACATCTACAAGATATGAGCACAATACCTTGGTCAGCAAACAGACTTAATTTCCCCTTTCCTAAAAAGACATTTCAACCCACTCCTTCCAGCATGGTTCTCAGCAAGGCTGAGAGAAGTCAGAGGCCTTTCTTACACTAAATGTCATTACATCTTCTATTTGCAGCATTCCTGCATCTCCTGCATCCAGGGAATTAAAAGTGCCTATCTGCAGAAGCAGGAAAAGGCCTGATATGGAACAGTGTGTCTCAGGAGCTGTCAAATTGTGTGTCTGCAAGGGACTGGGAAATAAGAGATCCAAATTCTTCTCTGTCTCCCTTATACCCAACTGTGACTCCCACCCAAAGCCAGTTTTCTTCTATGATCTTAAATAACAAGTTACTTTTCCAGACCAGCACTTTCATTTCAGTGTGAAAAAAAAGCAATTGATTAAAAGTACTTCTATGAGAAAACAATGAGGACAAAAACTCAATCCAGTACTGGCCACATGGCAATGTGTCTCATGGTTCCTACTGTCTCATTTCACTGAGTTCAGACTTCATCACATTCAGGTGTCTTTCCCCCTTCCATCCCCCCTGCAATAAGCCCCTCTCACCCTGTGTCTCTCGCCTCTTGGGCTCCCCTGGATCTGTTCATCTCCCTGTTTCTCACACAGTCCCATCTGCCCTTTCATTGTTCCTCAGGCCTATATGTACAATCACACAATGGTTTGAGTTAGAAGGGACCTTTAAAGACCACCTAGTCCAACCCTTCTGCCAGGAGCAGGGACATCTATCACTGCATCAGGTTGCCCAAAGTCCCATCCAGCCTCGCCTTGAACAGTTCCAATGATGTATCCACAGCTTCTGCCCTGTTATTACATAGATAAGCTGAACAGTTCCTAAGAACAGTTAATCACATTTTTAAAATCTGACAAATACTGTGTCTGAAAAATAGATGTATTTTGATTACAGCCATTTCCACCTTTTAGCAGGGCCTGTTGCCATAGGACAAGGGGTAATGGTTTTGTACTAAAAGAAGGTAGTTTCAGACCAGATGTAAGGAAGAAATTTTTTTGCAACAACGATGGTAAAACACTGGAACAAGTTGCCCAAAGTGGTAGGGAATGCCCCATCCCTGAAAACATTCAAGGACAGGTTGGACAGGACTCTGAGCAACCTGATCGAGGTGAAGATCTAGGCCTCTGCTCATTGCAGGGAGGTTGGACTGGATGGCCTTTAAAGGCCATCCAATCCAAATCACTCTATGATTCTACCTTGTCACTCTTCTGTTTTTTTCTGGAAGACTCCTTTGTAAGGACTCTGTCTTTAAGTTTATATGTAATGAACCTGACACACTGCAGCAGAACCTGAATTATCATAGCCCATGGCCAAAATATCAACTTGTTCTTCTAATCCTTACCAGACACAGACCCCTCCTCCAGACCTCCGGCCTCCCTGGTCAGCCCACGGAACAGATGCAATAAACGATTTAGACGAATCTGAACCAAAATCTGAGAGAATGATTTTTAAATTGAGGTTGAACACCCTAAGACTTACAGCCACAGAAATACACTGCACATGTTACACCTGTATTTATTCTCCAGAGCTCACTCAGACATCTCTATTTAAGAATTTTTAATATAGTTTTCTGTTCAGGAGAAAATGAGAAGGAAAGATGTAGAAAGTATCTCAATTCTATAATAACATTACACAATAAATACAGTTAAAACCTTAATTTAGTCTTACTTTACTTACATTAATCAGACTTTTTTTTTTACTAGGTGCTAACCCTTCAGCTGTGTTTACTGGCATATACAGATTAAACAGAGGGTGAACAGTCAGTTAACCAGGGCCATATGAATATTTGTGGCTCTGAGAATGAGGAGAGTAAACAGCAACCTGCACTGTAGTTTTGCCCATACCCCACAGAGTAAAAATGAAGAATACTAGGTTTTAATACCACATGGGGCCATTTAGTTACCTCCTTATTTGTGCAATACAGAAAAGAGCATTTAATTTCAAGATCTCAATATTGTGAATAGATTGAAGAATATCCAAACTGGACACTGGAAGAGCAGGGCATTTCCATCTGGCTTACTACATTAAGATTTACTGGGGAATGAGCAGTGGACATACAAGATAATATTTAAACCAAATGAAATAAGTGATTTTACTGATTAATCTTTTTCTTCCAGGTCTATACCTCCCTTCTTTGAATTTATACCTGTTGTTTCCCATGTTTCCATCATGCACCATTGCAAAGATCCTCCATCATCAGTAACCTCAGAGGAGTCTGAAGGTGCTGCTCTCTCCCTCTACTTTCCCTCTCCAGATTGTCTCCTTACAGAGTAAGTGCTCTAAGCCCTTGATGGCTCTACTCACCCAAATAAACTCACCTCAGTTTATTAAAGCCTTGTACTAGGGGCCCAAAACTGGGTGCAGTGTTTTACATGCATTTTCAAATCTTCTTTTTTGTACAAAAGTATTTTTCAGCTTAAAAAAAATCTGAATTTATCTGCATTTGTTTAGGATCAATTCCAATATGAAAGACCAGCTGAATACAAAACTTACTCCAGATCCTTATTTCCTGGTGAGGCAGGGGCATATTTACCAAACTACCAAATCCCTAGCTAGCTGTGAACACTCCTTATGTGCTGGTTGCACATTCTTTTGTGCTGTTTCCCAGGTGTCATGCCATCACACTGCATTCTGGTTGTTTACCTTGTATGCTGCTTGTTGGAATTTCCTGAACATCCTCCTTCTGCTGTCCCAAGGGTCATTATGGAGCAAATCGAATGTGGGATGGACACTTGGTTGCTGCATGGTGCATTTTTAAGAAAGGAAATAGAAAAGAAAAAGGACAACCCTTTTTACAACTAGATAAGGGAGAAATTTTCTCCATCCCAAGCCATTCCCTGGCCTGAATCCGTATGTTATTTCTAAATACTGAAATTAAGTCCAGTGAAAATATTTGCAGCATTGGCATTTAACCAGAAGGCTTCACTGCAGGGCTTAGTGGGAGGTAATCATCAAGTATTAGCAGATGTAGTATGGGGAATGCAGAGATAAGGTGGCATGGTTTGCATCCACACAAATGACCAACACAGACTACACTAAGTGCACTCCATGGGCAGCTGGACAGCAGACAGAAAGGACAGGGGCTCTACCAAATGCACACTTCATCTTGCACAGACATGAAGTTGGAGTAGCTGTAAGGACTCAAACCAGGCACTCAGCAAAACCAGTATCCTTTCTCCAATAATGGCACATACCCAAGGAAGGCTGGAAGACATCACAGAGACGGGCAAAAAAAATCTAATCAGAAAGGTTCCTGTCAATCTGACCTGCAGGCAGAGGTTGCAAACCTAGTGATATGCTTAACCTTACAATGAGGCATGACAAAGCTTCTCCTGAGAGATCTTTCAGAAATAAGCAATATAAATCTCAGGTTAGGCCTGCAGATTTCTACTTGACTCTCATACTAGATCAGAACATTAGAAGATGAATTGTGCATGTAGCACGGTGCTTGCCCTAGCTAAAAGTAAAATGGGAAATAAGGCACTGACACAGAAGTAGGAATATCAGGAGGAAAAGTATTCAATGTCAAACATTTATGGCTGTTTGTTAGCTTGGGAAGTGATAATATAGCATGCATATAGCAGGCTATAAAAACATATCAACAAACCTGGTCAACATGCCGGGTAACACGTCTGAAGGAAACTTCTATTTCATCCCTTTGGAACTCCTGTTCTATGACAGGTTCTCCTCTTTGGATCTAATTTGAAGAAGTAGCACATTAGCACAAAGCATCCAGGGAATTCTTTCCTCCATTACAATTAGTGAAACTCCCAATGTAACATTTTAGAGGTGTTTCACAAAACACAGACTTCATTCCCTTCTAGGGAGTGATTATTGCAACCCTTAAGCAAGTCAAACAAAGTAAAAAAAAGTCTTTTCAGGTCTGAGTTTCAATCAAATCTCTGTCCTAATGCAACATGATTTGCTTTGCATAGCCAGAATCAGCAGGTAAGGAAATAGATGCTTCTAAACAAAGTCAACATACATCTAATTCAGCAATACACCAATCTCACAATTTAGATCCCTTTTTTACTAATTTCTTTCTTTTTAGTATTAAATATAATGTTTTATGTTGCCTAATTCAGTGTATAAATCAAGCCTCTACCCTATGTATAAATAATTTCACTCCCACAAACAGTTGGAAGTCAGTGGGATGTCAGAAGCTACTTCAATACCCAGGTGGCAGGACAAGAGGGACAGACTCCACCTCTCCCTGAGGGCTGTGCCACACAAAGAAAAATATTTCCTGCCACCAAGTAGTGCTTATTGCTGTTGTCACCTCTGTGGAGAGGACCCGAAGACTGCAGTGACTGGAAGAAACCAAAGAGAGAAGGTGAAGATGCAGAAGTACAACCTGATGAATTCTCTCCCCATGGCTCTGTATGGGAGTACTGACTGGATCTAGCTCTGAATGTGAGCCATTCAGAACAGCAGCTCCTCAGAGGTACAATAGAAACAGAAGTTTGGATGCGGCCTTGGTGCTGACAGGAATGCTGCTGGAATGTGGCACTCTGAGGAGACTGGGTGGCTGGGTGCAAATCTGCTAGGTTGGGCAAATATTGTTGTATTTCTGGTAATATCTTACCCTTCTCTCTGTCTACCTTAAAGATAAAACCACCCCTGAAACAGTGATGCACAGGCACAACAAAGACATGACTGCAGTAAAAAGCACAACTAGCACAGGTTTGCATTGATTAACAAAGAAAAACTGAACATGTAGAGAGCTTGATACAATTCACTAGTGCACTGCATAATCTGAAAGTGTAAGTGTGATTTTAAATTTACAGAAAAAACATCGAACACTAACCTTGTACTGTTCTTCTTCCCTTTGTCGGCTTTCAATAATCTCTTTTTTAAACTCCACAGAGATTGGATCACTTCCCTTATGAACTTGCCTGCATTTACAGTGGAGACAAGAAAAATGCTTTACTTAATACACTGTTTGCTTTATTCAAAGGCTAACAAACTTACTCTCCTCTTCCTGAGGTGCCCAGGTGTCCATTACATTCAGTGCATGAGATGATCTGTGGATTTCAAATGAAACCATGATGTGCTTACAGACCCAACCACGTTCTGCTTTGCACCATTTGATGTACAATAGAATGATAAAGTAAGTAAGGTTGGACAAATTTCTAAAATCATCAAGTCCAGCCATTAACCTAACACTGCCTAACACTCCACTAAACTATGTCCACATCTATCAGAACTACATCTACATGTTTTTTGAATGCTTTCAAGTGTAATTTTGCTCTCACTTCATTATTCATTTTAGCCTGAATATATTGACAACCATGACAAAATCTTCCTTTGCCCTTAAGGGCACAAGATGAGATGCCTGAGAACAAGGTTAGGTGAACAAGATTTTCAGCAGGTTTCTTTTTGAATGGAACCATAAGGCAATCAAACACCTCATTGGATACTACTATGGATTACTACTGAGTCTGCTCTTAGCAGGAGAGAAAAAAAATTAAATAAAACAACAGTAACTTAGGCTTAAAACATATTGGGATATGAAATGGCAGCATTCTGCACAAGTGGATATTGCATACATCATTCATAGAGGCCTTGGTTAAGTAAATCCCAGTCTTGTTAATGTGGTTAATCAACGTGGTTAACTAATATGATTAACTAACACTTACCACTTTAGACGATTTGCTTCCTCTTCCCGAACATTTTGTTTGATTTTCAGTTGAAATATAGTGTCCTTCATCTGTCTGGTTTTTATCCCTTCTTTGCCTTGGGACAGGGCTGAAGGAACATCAGAAAGCCATATCACACCTCAGTCTAGACTGGGTTTTTAATTGTGAAATCCCTCCATTAAGATAACTGTACCCATTAATACATGAAGCTAAAGTGAGATTTCTCACAGAAACAAGTTACGTCACCTCAGCAATTCTAGAGCCAAGTTCCTCATCAGACCTGCAAATAATGCTAAGACCAAATTTATGCTGCTTAATTACTTTACCTTCTTTTATATCCTTTATCTTCAATTTGCCTGGCTCCTGAATCAAAACAGTAGCTACAGCATACGGATTTGACAAGTCTGTGGGGAATCTGAGGTTCTGGTACTCAATTTCCTATGAGATATAAATTAATAGGAAGAAATAGAAACATGGAAGATTTCCAGCCCAGAAAAGTACTTGTAATTATTATCTTTTCACACCTTTAGTTTTGGAATAGGCTTCGACTGCAGTTGGCTGAACTGGTCTCTTCTCCACACCATGGATTTTCCAGACACAGATTTTTTCTCTGGATGACGTTGTTGTTCATCAAAATGGTCTTTTCTAGACGTCAGAAGGATACATATTGCTTTCATAAAATGGCAATAAATCCAATTTTTTCACAAAAAAATTAAGTACAGCCCAAAAGGCTCAAAATCCCCTTCATCTTGCAAGGCCTCAACAATAAGAATGAGTGGGAATGACAGAAGCTGAGGATGCTCAATACTTCTTTAAGGCTATGCAACTTCTCATTATGTTTATTTTGTTTGTTTCATTTCATATAGATTAAGGATGTTCTGAGCAAACAGTGGAAAAAAGCAGGTATATTTATCAACAGTAGAATTACATCAGTGCACTGTAAGCCTCCAAAGATACCAATGCTTAAAATGATCATAGCAAAATGGTATGAAATCCTATTACATGAGTATTTTTTAGAACTGGGCAAAAATACTCAAAGACCAGTCAGCCACACATACATCAGAGCGAGATGTGGTATTGATGTTCCTGTGAATACACACACATAGGGTTTTGAGTGAAACTCTAAAATCCGTAGCTGCATTGCCATTTGTGCTGTTCCATACTCAAATGGGGAGTATTTCACAGTTACTTTGACTTTTCCATTGCCTGGAATGATTCCTGTGATTAGAGGAGAGAAACAGTAAGAGTCCATATAACATGAGCCCACTTAAGCATGCTAGAATTGATTCTGGGCTACTTTTCTTAAAACAACTTAATGTTTGATTGGATGGCAGGAGGCATGGAAAATACTTCAGGTCTCAAAGCATCTTTCAAAAACTATGTCCATTGCCAGATAATAGAAGATATTTTGCAATAGCTGAGAGATTTGACAGTAGGGTTATAATATTTCATACTGCTGTGAAAATGATGGCCTGTTTATATGTAGAAATTCTTCACTTGCATCTGCTAGACTTAAGTCTTTGGCACTTTCTGCTTTCACAGACAAAGCATTATAAACGTATTCCTCTGTGCTTTTCCAAGCTAGGGGACTCATCTGGATTTGATGCATTACCTGTCTCTGCTTGACCTTACTTCCTTACTACCTATTCCATTATTTTCCTCAACCACTTTAACCACCATTCATATCACCATTCATATCCCAAAACATTAAGGGCCTTTCCCAACCTAAGTCATTCTATGATTACTCTGACCACAACAGCTTTGAGTAGGAGCTGAAACTTTTTAGTGCTTTTCAGATGGCCTTCAGCCATATTTTCAGGCTACCAAAATTTCTGACTTAAGGTTTACTGGGATGACCCTTTTTTTTCAGAGATATTCTTCTACGAGGACAAAGGCTGCACAGACTGTTTGGGACATCCCATATTTTGTCAGAGCTAGCATTTTGTCATATCAGGACATTGCCTAAAGAAACTTAGAGCCAAGTTGGCTATTTGCCATGAGGCTGCAAATGACTGGCTGCATTTACCTGCAAAAACTTTGCCAGAGGCAAAGATTTTTTCTGTACAGCACTGAATAGGCTGTCACAAGTAACTACACTTCATAAATACAGATTTAACATTTAGAATTTTAAAGAAGTCAGTCTACCAAATGTTGGCTGGACAGTGAAGGCTCTGTGAGGCTGAATAATATCAATGTGGAATTCGAAATCTATGGGACAGCTGCACTGCAACGGGATAACATACTCCTTACTGAAAAGAGATAAAAGAAAAATTAAATTAATCAAACTACAGTTGTTCACCAATTACAAGCTGGGAAATTGTATTATACACACCAAGCACTAAATTACCTGCATTCAGAGAGGTGGGTTACTTATTAATGTGAAAATAATAATTCCTCCCTGTTCCAAAATAGCAAAATATTTCAGATCTTTCATTTCCCCAGGAAATAAGAGCTAAATCTTGATTTGAATCCTGGACATTACTTTCTCATACCCATACAGAATTTGATTACAGAAAAATTTTAAAAATTGACTTTTTTGAAGTTATTTATGTCCATCCTCAAATTCTTACAGACTGTAATATCTAGCAAGTACAAACAATGCAAACTGGAGCAATGAGTACAGAACCAGAAATCAACCTTTTCCCATGGCCCTCCTTGTGAAAGATAATGAGAAAAGAAAGTATTGAAAACTCCAACACATCAGAATGACTGGACTTTAACCACTGTAGAAATAATGATGCTGGGGCCTAATTTTCATAATACCCCTTTATGTCTCATGCACGCTGTGTGAGGACTATTAGCACACATCTTTTCAACCTGTCTTGCCTGTGTATGCAACTGTTTTCACAGACCAAACTGAAACACAAAAGCTTTGGTGCACCACCATTCATCACCCTGCAAACCAAGATCCATTTACGCAGGCTTATTTCTGTCTTTTATCAACTGTCTGACTGAAATCCTACCCTGCTGATCAGCAAAGAATGCATGTTACACACAGTGTTCCTCTGGAAAGCACATTTTAAAATGCCTAAAGAAATAAGCAATAATAGCCAAGTTCTTTTTTCTCTGCCTTACTATGGCCTGCTCACAAAGAAGATGCAATGGCAGACTGGGCAGGCAATTTGTTTTAGGGTATAGTGCAGCTTGAACAGTAACCAAAGTGCTGCAAAAACAAGCCAAACATGCCACCTGTTGCCTGATGGACCTTCTGCACCTAAGGGGAATGGTGGGTGGTAGAATACAGATTTTTATCCTACATTCATGGAAGTAAAAGGCAGTTTTTCCATTGACTTCATGGGCTATGGATTGAGCCCAGATTCTCTTGGGTTCTGTAAAGTACCAACTGTCTCAGAGAGCTTTCATTTTTAGAAAGTTTTTAATAGTTTAATGCTGAAAATTTCTGGCAAAAATTAAGGTTTGAAACCACAAGTTTTCTTTTCAGGAATTATTTCAAATTTCCTCAGGAGTATCTTTGAGCATCCCTGCTGTGTTGAAAAAAATTTCTCATTATTTAAAACTACATTTTGTTCTCTTTCTAAAATCTTCTCTGTATTCTGAGAATATGAAAATTCTGTATACTTCAGCACTAAAATGGAGCAAATAACAGAATCACATCATGCCTAAAGGCCCCCAGAAAGTCAGGAGTTATGTTCAGTCCTGTGAGAAAGCCACAACATTAAAATTCACTAAAGTTTAACAGATTAAAGGGGATTAGAAAAACAAACAAATAAATAAAAAGACGCAAATGTTATTCTGCAACACTGGGCTCATTTCTATTGCAGAATTTTGCATATTTCTTGAATGTGCTTTGCCTATTCATATTTCTGTGCTTCAGTAAAATTCATTAGTTACTTTCAACTCACAGACTAATACAAAACCACCTGCTAAGACTTTCACTTCCTAGAATTCACGCAAATCTTAACACTCACAAAAATCACCGTAATTTCAACTAATATAGCCAATATATTGCACAACTAGACCCTAATAAATAGAACCTGCCTTCTCCTTTTCTCCTTCCCAGTTCCTATTAACAACTATTACTGATTACTTCTTGAGAACAGTCAGTGTTACATCCATGCAATAGACAGAATAAGATGAAGTCTAGGTCATTAAACACTTTTAAAAACGAGAAGCAAAAAAACTCAGCTCCATCTCTACATATGTTTAGCTTGCACAGCATTTACTTTACAGTGAATGTGCACCTGAAACAGTTCATATACAGAATTATTTTTCAGTCCAGATGGTAGCTGAGTTTCTTAAGGCTTTCAAGACATCAAGTTGTACAAATAGAGGAAAACGAGATTTTTCAGTTTTTGGGCAAGTCTCACATAATGTGGACAAATGTCTGTCCTTAACTCACCTCTGACCAACTGATACATCAGACAGATTTATAAATGATGGAAATTCTACAACATTCATAGCAGGGTAAGCATGCATGGGAACAACTAAGGTATCATCTCCCTGCAAATAAACAAACAAAAGGGTGCAAATATTTATCTTTTACAATTAGTAAATCATAGAATCATAGAATGTTATGGCTTGGAAGGGGCCTTAAAGATCATCCACTCCCAACCCCACTGCCATGGGCAGGGACACCTCCCACTAGACCAGGCTGACCCAGGCCTTATCCAACCTGGCCTTGAACACTGCCAGGGTTGGGGCACCCACAATTTCCCCATGGCAACTGTTCCAGTGTCTCACCACCCTCACAGTAAAGAACTTCTTTCTAATATCTAACCTAAATTTCCTATATTTCGATTTGTACCCATTACCCCTTGTCCTATCACTACATTCCTCATGAGCTGTCCCTCTCCAGCTTCCCAGTAGCCCCTTTCAGATACTGGAAGGTTGCCATGAGGTCTCCATGCAACTTTCTCTTCCCCAGGCTCAACAGTCCCAACTTTCTCAGTCTGTTATGAAAGTAAAAAGTTTCTCTTGTAGTTGGCCAGTAAGTGGGCATAGAACATCTTCAGGATTATCACTGTGTTGTACCTCGGAATGTTACTATTCTACCTGCTTTCAGTATCCATCTGTCTTTCCATACTTTATGCAAATCTCTAGAACTCCTCTGAGCCTGCTCAGCTAAGACATTACATCAGTGTGGCACAAAGACTGTTCTACTGGCAAAGAACAGCAGAATAAGTTATGTAACCTTACCTACAGCTCTGGGACGTTTACAGAGAAAAAATTTTAATGCTTAAAGTTAAATACTCCAGTCAAGACTTACTGGGAATAAATCCATGTGTCTCTAAAAGATTAAGTTTTATTATTATCATCATGCTCTAATAGTTGTTTCATCCCATTACAACTCTAACAATATTTTGCAATGAATCCTCACCTCACAGTGAATTCGGATGCAGTCATAGTAATATCGCCACTCATCAGGGCAAAAATCAACAGTAACTACAAGGGACAAACCAGGGACAAGCCGGTGCTGGAAAATGACCCAAAACAAGACAGAAGGTGGGTAAGAGCTGCTTATATGACACAAAACCTGTGCTGCATGCAAAGAGCAGCGTGAAGACTTTCTGACACTTACTGTTTTGTTGTATTTGATCTGAAAATACATTGTCTGGGGTGGTATTATGTGAAGGTTCAGTGCATTGGTAGAAATATTCATCAGCTTCTGTAGAACAAAAGAACACAAAAACCACCAAACACTTTACAATGTAAGAGGTCAATTAAGAATGCCAACAGTACTTTTTGTAAAACCTTCCATAGCAAAGAAGCAATCATTTTTACTTTAGTAGAAATAATACAAAATAAGATCTGCATTCAAAAGAAAATTATGCAAAACTTACATCCTGTGTTTTTATTCTTTGGAAACAAGTCACAATTCTTAACCAAGGAATAACAGTTAGTCTTGCTAGAAAGACACTACTATGGAATCAAACTCTGGTGCTGTTTTTCTTATGTGCAAAAGGAACAAATAATGAAACAATTTATTGACCACTTTTAGGAACATCTGAAACAACAGGAATTGTATAATACTCTATTATCTGTCTTGGTTTACTAGCAACAAACCTTTGGACGGTGGCAGTTCAGCCTATAAAACCTCCTACATTTGTTTAGTTCCATTATATTTGGAGAACTTAGGCCACCATAACCACCCAACCTATGTCTCAACACACTTAAAATATGAATAAAAAAGGCAGACAAAGGCAGAGCAGAGAGTAGAAAAGGAAATACCCAAACCATTCACAAGGAAAGATAATCAAACCTATGCATAGAATTTCCTTTCTCAGAATAAATTGTTCTTGGCAAAAGACCAGAAGTGCTTTCAAAACTTTCCCACCAGTGAACATGTTTGCAGACACAGTGACAGTCCAAGGACATTCTGAAAAAACAAGTCTCCTGTGGAGTTAAAGCCCGAATCCTTCACTCATGATGTGCAAACCACATATCACTAACACTGATGCAGACATGGGAAACAGGGAGTATAAAGGAGGGTGATGCTCACAGCCTGGTAATTGTCTCTTTTGTTACTGCAGGGCCACTGAATTTAAGTGCTGCTTTTTAGAGCACTCCACAGAGCAAAGGCCTCGTGACCACAAGCAGTCAACTCAGATTCTGCTGTCCTTTTATGAGCCCCGAGGGGATCCCCACTCCAAAACTTACCAGCATCTGTTGGTGATGTTTTCCAGCTTCATACCCCCCATAGTGTAACACAGCAGGCTCAGCCTGTACAAACCTGCTCCTCTGAAGTTCTGAATAAATCTCTATATATCAAAAAACAGAAAGAAAAAGAGACCAGAAACACACATGATGAGTGGTACTTACATTGATGTAGTCTAGTTATGCTATACTGATGCACTATTGAAAAAAAAAGATATTATTTCTTCTTTTAAGTAGGCATGAATTTATAAATGGAAAGTTACGGCAGCATCCACTACCCCAGCAGATCCATGATCCTGACAGCAGTTCATCTCTTGGCATCATGGCTTCAACAAGCCACCCCAAAACTTTAAGGTCAGCCAGGATCAGCACAGGCACTATTTACTTCCTGACTACCCCTCCCATTATTTGGGCTCGCAGGAAGCTGCAATTTAAGCAACAGGATGGGAGTTTTCTCAGTGAATTGCAAAAAAAACAACAGCCAAGTGTCTCCCAGAATTGCCACACGATTGGGAACAGTCAGAGAGCAGGAACTTACTTGATTCCAGCAGGTGATGGGGGACAGCTTGTCTTTTTTCAGGTTCCTCCACGAGGTGGCTCAGGACACTGGGTACTTTCTTCAAGGACCCCCTAGAGACAGTGATGTCTGTGGAGGCCGACTGAACCAGATCCATGTTAGGACAGAAACAGGATCTCAATGGCACTAAAATTCCTCAGTGCCTGGGGTCAAACAAAAACAACATAATGATCAAAACGTCTTCTCTTGCACTGGAAACATCTGCTGCCTAAAACTGCCTTAAAACGTTTAGGAGAGGGAGTTACTTTTCTTCCCCTGCTGAAGTAGATTACTCTGTATGTGCTAAGTACAAGGAGAGAATGATTCCAGGAAACCTTGCTCCCGCTGCAAGGCCTAGCACTTTGAGCATCTGTTCTAAGGCTTTTTGGGGACATCTGCCTTTCAGGTCTGCGTAAAACACCTCTCTCTTCCTTCATGTCCCCCAGCAGAGAAGAAGAGAGGGGGTTCTGTTAATTCCACCGTCTGAACTGATTTCTGCAGAAATGTTCTTCCAATCTCTCCTGGGTGTTTGAGTTGTCAACTTGCAGATTAATTTTTAAATATTAATATGAGGGATAAGAAAACTGGCATTTGAATCTTTTGTTTGGATAGCACCATCTGGGTTATTAGTTCAGTGAAGATAACTGTAAAGGCAGAAAGCCATGGGCATTACAGATCCTGTGTTAAGTATGCAGTTATCAGAACATAAACTTCTCCAATGACAAGTGCAAATTTTACATAATAAAGACACCAGACACAATCCATCCACCAGAAATTATCTTTGTAAATATAGCACACAGAGCCCTTGACTCTTGTATGACCTGGAGAACTGCATGGAGAAAAAGACATGATACTTTTGGAACAAGTTCTGAATTCAAAAGCCATGCTGGGAATTTCAGTCCCCAAGCAAGCAGTACTCAACAGTTTCAAAGCTGCATTACTCCACCTCCCCCATTACATTTTATGGTCTCATCTCTGGTATTTGTCTGGTTTTCCAGTCTGCTTTAGATCTTTCAGGCACAACTTGAGAGGTGCTTCAAGCTCATAGAGTGCTGTTTTGACTTATGGCTTTGTGCAGTATTAAATAATAAATAAGCAAGAAGCTTAAAATAATGTGCTACCAGGACCCTGGCCTTCATAATATTTTCCACTCAATAACTCCAAGCACAAATTTTCCACTCACAATAGAAAACCTGTAAAAGGAGATGCATTATTGTGCACTGCAGTAAATTTCTTCTGAGGTAGCAAGACCAACCACGCTCAGACAAAAACACTGCAAAAAAATTTCTAAACATAAGGATAAGGCTTACATTTTTTCCACTTGAACTCTTCAACTTTAATTTTATACCACTGTCACCCTCCTTCTCCTGGTCAGCATTCTGCATCGGGAACGGAAGGTTGGAAAAGGTGTAGGCAGACATAAGTCTCCTCAAAGGATTCCTGGTGTAACCTTTTCGATAATTTACAGTGGTGATGCCATCACGGCTCACCAACTTCAATAACACACGGCGTGTTGCTCAAAGGGCTAATACAGGACAAATCCTTAAGGTCCTGGAATGTCTGAATACCTGACATTCTTAAATCTTCCAGGACAGCTGTGTCTATCGAGACTTCGTGTGTGTGTGTGAAGCCACCAACAGAGCTGTGAAATCCGGGGAGCCCGTGGCAAAACTCACCCCAAACGCCCTCAGACCAGTTTATCGCCCTTCTCCTTGTCAGCGCTTGGGCTTTCTAATCCCTTCTCGTGTCTCGGAGCTCCTCGCACGCCTCACCCCACCAAAGGATGCGGTGCAAAGCCACTACCACTGCGTGAGGCTGGAAAAGGCATCGCTGTACACCCAACACGTACCTCCCGCTGCCACAGCCACCCAGCCCTCCCGGAGCCCCGGCAAAGGCCGGTTCCCCCTCTCAGCCCTCCCGGAGCCCCGGCAAAGGCCGGTTCTCCCTCTCAGCCCTCCCGGAGCCCCGGCAAAGGCCGGTTCCCCCTCTCAGCCCGCCCGGAGCCCCGCGGCCCGGCCCGGCCCGGCCCTGCCCTCACGGCGGCCCCGCGGCGGTCGCTCGGCAACGAGGCAGCCGCGCTGGGCCGCACCACTCGCGGCCGGGCGGGATCCCCACAGCGGCACTCCAGCTCCTCTCATGGCGAAAGTACAAAAAAGAGGAAAAACAACTTCTCTCTCTCTTTTTTTTTTTTTTCCTAGTAAGCGTCGTTTTCAGGATTCCCAGTGTGGTCGCACACAGAGCGGAGGCACTTCTCTCCCTTTAAAAACTCTCATCTATGAACACCCTAATTGATCTTTCTTGGTTTAAAACAGATTTCGAAAGTTTTATTACAATTAAAAAAAACCCAACCAAAACCTTCTTTTTCTCTTCCCCCCCCTCGCTACCTACATGTTCTTGCTTTCAGCATTAAAGAGCCATCCCTTGAAAAGTAATCCTGAAAACCTTTCTTCAGTGTATTTTTCATATTTTTCATGCCACCCACAAATTATGAGGACTTTTTAACTTAAATGGGTACAGGGGATAAGGGAGAGCAACATTTTCTTCCTTTTTTTTTTCCTTTTTTTTTTTTTCCCTTCAGACAGGTGATCAGGACCAAGAATAAAATGATTCACTTTAAGTTTTTGTAACACAGAGGTAAAATGTGTCCAAAAGTAGTGCAACATTCATTTTGGATAAAAAAGTAGGGAAGAAAAGCTTCAGATCACAAAATTCAGATCCCAGGACATAGTTCCCATACTTAGTAAGATGTAATTGCTCTTGGTTAGGAAAAATTCTGCCTACAACCTTGACATGGTGTCTTAAATATAGGCTTAATATAGAAAGCCAGAAATATTCCCAGAATGTTTTTCTTCCTTACATAGTCTAAGAATAAAATTGTTCACTTTCAGTTTTTCCAGCATAGAGGTAAAACAGAACATATTTCTCCTCACAATTCACATGTACATCTGTCTGTTTGGACAATGGTAGTTGAGTGTAAACCAAAAACCATGTCTGCTTCCATATCAGAGGGTCTAAACATGATGCACCTCTGGAGAAGCACTCTGTAAAGTTTCCTGGAAAGCAGCAAATGAGTGGAAAAGGTAGATGAAAAGAGGGGCTTATCAGCCAAAAAACCTTCATATTTCCTTGGGAAGGCTGATATAAATAAAAATGGTTAACCAGGATTTAAATAGGTGATTCTTGCCTTAGTTTCGTCTCTATATTCCAAATGTCAGATGAAAAATGTGTGGCCTGATTGTCAAGCTATAGTAGAGGCATTGCAAACAACTTAATTATTTAGCAAAGGAAGGAGAAAAATTAGTTATTTCAAGCACTAATGGAATTTTTAAGTGTTAATAAATAAATACGCGCGATCGAAGTTGGTTAGTGTTTGATAAGTAAACAATCCTACAATCAGAGTAGTACAAAGCAAAGTAATTTCTTTTATTTACTCCTAAAGTTAAAGTGAAAAGTCCTTCAGAATTGTGTGAACAAATTCAGATGTTTCTTTCCTGGTTTAGATATGGGACTTGAAAGAAATTCCAGCTGTGACAAATTTACAAGGGGTATACTGAGTAGGTATAAAAGCAAATGCACACAGCCATTATTTAAGTAAACAAACACCTCATTTGGGACTCTGTGAATTCTTGGTAATAATTCTCTGTAGTCTGCTGCTGCTGTTAGGTTTCCCAGCTCTCACTGTCTGTCCCACTGTGCTGACATGTGCTGCAGGTCAAGCAATGGTTTGCACAGGTAAGAATTTCCCAGGTTTTATTTTGCATCCATCTTCTTTCAAATGCTCAGCCTGAACATGAGTAAAATGGGAGGGTCACAAAATATTCATTCTCACCATTGGTGTTTGAATGCGGCATTGACTCTCCAAACTCCTAGGCCTATTTTGGAAAAAGGCCCACACTCCAAAGTACATTCAGAAGCAAAGCTCTCTCCATTACATAAATGCAAAAAAGAGTGCTGGCTTTCAGGGGAAGATGCTGCAATATGAATGGAATGATAAAATATTCCTTCAGCCAAAGGAAGAGAGAGAAGGACTTGGCACACCACCGAGATGATGCAGCATTGTCAGTGTGGTTTCTTCAGACTACTACAGTGACATTGTCTGGCTGCCTCTCAGACCTCCTTTCAACAGTTTGTTCAACCCTTTGATATTTTCAACCAAACCCTGTGGGGAAGCAGATGTCTTCAAGAAATGAAAGTTACTACAAATTTAGTGTGGACTGGAGCAAGGAAGACTGAAGCATTTGCCATTTTGGGGGCAAAGGATGCTGTGTGAATGTGGTGGATGAGCAGGACAGAGCTAGTGTGGGGTTAAGCAAATGCTGCTGCTTGCCTGACTGCTGCTCTGGGACTGTGGTGAGAGATGAGAGTGGTGTGTAGGGAAACAGGGAGCATTGCAACTCAGCGATCTTCATGAGCACATATAGAGATGAGCTGGAATCAGAGTGGCCATAGAAAGGGCAGCACTTGCTAGGAAACCCAAATTCCTTCATTGTGCTGCTCAGCAGATGACTTGTTTAATCCAATGGCTGGATTTTCAGTGCACAGGCAATTAGCTGTATTTTTTCTAGTCATTGACTTTACTGGTAAACCTGGAGCACATCTGTGTTCTGGGCAGCCCTTCATTAAATTTGACCTGTCTGGTGGTGGTAAATTGGAATAGGTGGTAAAAGATGTTTTGAGACAAGTTGAGGACTGTCGTGCTTTGAGAAAGAGCACTGGTACACAGTGCAAACTTTGGCCATTTTCTGAAGCCGTATCAGTATTGTGCTACAAGTGAATGCGACAAGCAAGGGTTTGGACTGCCTGCCTTGGCAGCTGGGAGCTCACAGCCAGGTAAGCACACAGCCCCTTTACAATGGTTTTGCCACAGAAACAAAACTGGGAATAACAAAGCGTGCTCTGCTGATAGGCGAGGGGACTGCCAAGGAGCCGTCTTTGAGGAACCCAGGATGTCTGGAATCTACATCCCAACAACGAGGTACCAGTGAGATCCAAATGCAATGACACCTTGCAGCCTACAGCACTGGGATGAAATGCAAACTGTCTGTTTCTTCAAATGCTGGATAAGAGGATGAAGTCTAGGGAGTATTTGGAGTCCTCTTTGGAAGGGGAGGGAAGAGCAGATCGCCTGTTTATCCCAGACTTGAAGTTGGCTCTGGCAGCTGTGCTCACCTGGGCTTGGTGGGACATGCAGGCAGCTGGCTCACCTGCAGCAGGATCTGCCAGCTTCCTGATTTCTGGCTCTCAGGGATGTGTGCTCCCTGTGGGAAGCATGTGCAGAGCTGTCGAGAGCAGAAGCAGTGCAGGCAGCCTGAATCACATTCCTCCAAATCGGCTTCTCAGCAGAGCACTTACTCCGGGCTGTACTTCCCCTTGATTGATTGCCCCTGCCATTGTGGGGCTGACATCTTACACGGGAGTCCTGCTTGGTCCCTTATCGTGGTAGCATGAGGAATGATCGTTCCCCAGCGACACCCGTCGATAACAGTGAATAATAGCCAGGAAGGGAGGCAGACAACAGTAGGAACATGCTCAAGAGAGGTGCTGTAATTCTTGGGACAGGGCGCTTCTGCAGAGGAGGAGGAGGAGAGCTTGCAGCGTGGACGGGAGGGGGTCACTGTTGATGCTCTCTAGAGCTCAGGAGCTGGAGAGAAACATTGGCTAAGGATGGTCAAAGCTGGGAAGGGAAAAAGCAAGGAGGGAAAAGGATGACGTGAAAAGAGCTAGGAGCCACGCTGGAGAGCATACAAACAGCCTGGTGACCTCTGATGCATGAGGGATGAAGAAAACAGACTGTGATTCACTATGTGGACCATCTGGGTAATCTTCTTCTGGATTTCAACTGTCCCGGTAGGTGCTCAGATCTATTTATTCCCATTTGCATGGAATCACATGTTATTTGAGTAATTCTGCGCACCTCTATTCCATGAAGTTGTGGTGTCTCTGTTTAAAAAAATCTCTGTAGAACCTGGGATTTTTAAATTTTATTCTTGCTTCTGCTGCTTCCTGCACTAGTTGACAGTGGTTAGGTGACTGGATGCCTCAGTTTCCCCACCTCTATAAAGACAGCAGTGTTACTAATCCACTTTGACAAACACAGCAGGTACTGAAGGAGAAAAGATTTGACGCCATTCAGAGAAGCTTTTGGGATTTACACCAGCAATCAATCCCTTAAGGGGCAATGCCCACGTCTAGCATTGCCTCCCTGGACTCAGATTGAAGGAGCGTGAAGCAATGTTTAAACCACAAAGTTTGTTTTCTTTTTTCTTTAGCTTTATCACTTCACTGAGATTTATGTGGCAGATTGTCACTGCTGAGCTCCAGGCGCTTGGATCAGTCAGAAAGGAGAGTAGAACCTGGGCTGTGATCTCCAGGTGCTGCTCAGGTTTTGCAGATTTTGAATGCATATAAAACAAGGGGTGAAATATGTCCAGCTTGGGTGTGAGAAGTTAGGAAAGGATCAAATCACTGTTTCATTGCAACTAATAGAAAAATCAATTTATTTGTCGCAGCAGGGGATTTGGTTCCAACTATGAGAAAACCTGAGCTCTGCCTAGACATTTTAATTGAAGAGTGAATGCAATCTTTAAACCTTTTGCCTTTTGATCATCTTCTGCAATAAAAATAGTGACTGTGATGGTTTTCTTGTAATTTTAGTTTCTTATTCTTAGTACCACCTAAAGGACTCTGTAAATAGATGTCATTGCTCAGGGTATCCCCAAGAGCGCCTCCTTCTGTTGCTTCCTTTTCTGGTCTTTCAAAATACCTATTTTGATTTTGCCAGGCATCTTTTGTTTTTTAAATCCTATCATTAAACTAAACCCAGTTATTTTAAAATGAAATGGCTGTGAATTCTGTGAATTTGAAGTGTTTAGATCCATTCATTTCACACTTTAAAAACTGTGTTGGCTATTCCTATCAATATTACGAACTGCAGCTTTTTGCCCATTCTGGAGATCTATTAATCACAGCTATCTCTGTTTGGAATTGGTTTGGTACCTTGTCTTTAAACAAAATATGAGGATGTCTTGCTCTCTGTCCTGGTTTCAGTTGGGATAGAGTTAATTATCCTTTTAGTAGCTGGTGAAGCGTTAAGGAGATCAAAACTGTTTCAGGGAACTGTTTAGGAAGAGACATAGAAACCGCACGTAGAGGAGCCCCTTTTCCTGCTCATTCTCAAGCAGCGGGGACAGGCTGTTTGCTCCCACTTGTGGATGGTAAACATGAGTGAGACTGAGCACAGCTGGTGGCAGAGTGGGGTTATCCGGCCATGGCATGAGAAGCGGATTTCGCATCACTCCGCAAACATCCACGCGCTCGCACCCGGCCTGCCCCGTCGGATGCCAGTGTTGGCAAAGATTGGCTCAGGGATTTGTTTGTGGAAAACGAGGTCTTTAAACCAGCACCTGGAAGCTCTCTGCTTTAAAATTAAACAGGGATTAAAATCCTGTTAGCTGCATATCTATTACCAGGAAGTGGTATCCAGCTGATTAGAAGTATAGGGTGGACATCACTTTGTGGGGTAAAACAGTAATTGTAAGGCATTGCCTATGCTGTATTCCTGCTTGAACAACACATTTAATGTAAGAAAGTAATGCTGTATCAAATCATCGGGGTGGTCCTCACAACTGGCTGTGCTAAAAGCACGTGGCCTCAATCTAGCCATAAAGAAATAACACAGAATTTAAATCTTTCTAAAACAAAAACTTTCTTAGGACCCACATTTCTTAAAAGAAAACAGTGCCCACACAATGTAGAGGCTTATTTAAGATGAAGTATTCCCCTGTTCCTGAGATCATTGTTAACATGATTCCTTGCGTTTATTGTTACATATGTTCAGTTTCATCTTAACAACCCACATGCAAACCAGACTGGTTATGTTGGCCACTTCAAATGCTCAGCATTCAAATCCTGGCATCAGAAGACAGTTTCTTTCATACAAAGTCTTGGAATGTGTGATTCCAGAAAATTCATTACATTGTGCAAAACCAGGTGGTTTCTAGTTTATTTATTTCATGACACAGAAAGACAAGGGAGAAAGATAATGAAGTTAAACACGCCAGACCAATTAGATGAGGTATGATACACTGCTGAAAACATCAAACTTTGTTCAGAAATACAATACCCAAAAGATTTCCAGCCAAAATAGTGGGAATATGGTCTCTAATGTCTGGTATGCTAAAATTTAATTGTAGAAAAGTAATAGTTCTCATTACAAGGTTTTCAGGGATTGTTCTTTCTCCCAAATCTAATCTGAAAGTGATCAGCAATGCTACAGGATTTATTAGGTTGAGCAGTAACGTGATGCTGCTGGGTTAACTTTCTTGAACAAAGAACATAAACAAATTCTATCTGATACTTTGCAGCTAATAGATCCTGATGATTGGCTTTTAATCTCTTAGTTATGTGTATACATACATATACATTTTTATATATATATACATAAAAGTTCCATAGTGAGAATTTATAGAGATTTTGGGTTTATCCATGAGAGAGAAATTATCTAATTCATTATAATGGGAATCCACTTAAATTCAGGTTTCTTGTGTCAAAAAGAATAGACGCTGGTAAAATAACAGAAAGGGTAAAAGTACTTTTTTTCTGAAGGATGTAACTGTTAAGACCTTGTCCTGCAAATAATTTTGCAATGATTTTCAATACTTGTCATTTTAATGGTCTGTAGCTGTTTGTTTTTTTTCACTCATTTGGGTCCAGCTGCATAAAACATAAACACACATTTAATCGCTACATCAGGATTGAGTGAACACTAACATTTCCACATGGTTTTATGAAAAAGGAGGATGGGAAGATGAGAAAATAACCTTAGGACAAGTTACCATCTAGGTTCTCACAAAAATCTGGGTGAGATTCTGGTTTCAGGTGGGCTCCTGCAGCTACCAGATGGTAGCAGTGAAACAGGCTTGGGTGGTCTGCAACCAGTGGGTGTATTTGGATCACTTGTGCCCAGGAATATGACCTGCCAGGTGTATGATTTAATACTGCCATGGCTGAGTGATTAATTCTCTGTTACTCCAGGAGACTCCAGCAGTGTCCTGGATGTTTCTGCAGTCTTTCGGAAGAGCATCCTGTTCATGTACTTAATTTAGCAGAATAACACATTTTTCTCAATGTCAGTAATGTCAGCAAAAGGGAGAAGACATAAACTCAGTCTGTGCTTGCCTGCTGCTACTATAAAAATGCAGACTTAATTGGGAAAATTGTCTGTATTTCAAGGAAATATTGCCCACAATCAAGGGATAGATTTGCATGGGGAATGTGAGCATAAAAAGGGTAAATTCTGTCAAGATTTTGTAAGTTTTAAGAGGAAAAGTGATTCCACTGCTTTTAAAATTTGTAGATCAAAGCTATTCCACCCGTCTGTGACCTCCTGAGCGTCCTGAAAAGGGAGGAAGAAAAGTGTGTGGAGACTCTTTCCCTGGAGGCAAGGAACAGAACAACTGAAAATGATCTGCTCCTGAGCTCAGGTAAATGCTGAACGAAGGCATGTGATAAAAGCTGCTCTCACATGAACTGGGTGCCTCAAACTCAGATACCCCTAGATCCCTTCCCATAGGAGGCATGCACTTAGTATACATCTCTCCTTTAGGAGCAGAAAAACAGGTAAGATCTGTTCCAAGGCTTTAAGAGTGGGATTTTGAACTTACTGTGACAGGAAGAGCTGTGGGAGCCTTCTAACCCAGTTGCTTGACTGCAATCCTCACAACTAGGGAACACACCAGCAACAAAATATTGCAAATTGCCATAATCTCTTTGTGGACAAGGGTAATTTTAAAAGTCACCCTAGCAAATGTAAATTTACTTAACTATATTTGCCTTAAAAATCAATGAAGACCAGCAGCCAACATTTAAATCACGTGGCTTCAAAGTCCTCATTACTTCCTCCTTGCTCCAAGTTACTGTCACCTAACAGAGTTCTTGAAATTCAGCGAGGATTTATCATCATACAAAGGAGTTTTCTGGCCTGGGAAAGTTGTGGTACTGAGTCCTCATCATGTAGACAGCTTTGCTTTCACAGCTGAGCAACTGGGGTCATGTGCAAGAGATTATTAAACCTTGCCTCTGAACTGTGTGTTAGTTCCCCCAGGCAGCTGCTGGGTCAGCATCTCAGAGACAGCACTGGGTGTAGGCAACATGTGACTATTTTTTGTGTGTGAGCAGCCGTCGCCACTAAGGATGGGGTTGTGTCACTCACAGCACCTCGCAGGCTGAACTGATTCTGGGTGGCTTCTGTGAGCTGTGACATGGGCAAGGTCCTCACCTGCATGAGAAGGGAAGGAGCTCCCATGAGATATGCTGTGTGCAGACTATCCGGGCCACAGACAGGCTACCATGTGGAGCTAGAGTTAAGGTGTTTTCTTAGTTTTAAAGCCTTCCTCTCTAACACAGAGTGTTGGAGACACAGAACAGTCTCACTATGACCTGGCCCAAGGGCAGAACTCAGAGGGAAGATCTATTGCCTTGTTTCTTACGATGCCTAGCATTTTTCCCTGTCACTGTTTTCTCCCTGTCCCTTGCAGACTGATGGGTGTGAGCACAGCTTCAGGGCATTACAGCCACATAGCAGTGACAGGATACCTTATGGCAGGCTTCCAGATACTCCACAAGACAGACCTGTCTCATTGCATAGAAGAAGTTTGATGATATGAATAAATCAGTATTGCTTGTTTACTTCAGCAAAGAGGAAACCTATATATTTTTCTGCTTAGATCCTGTGATATGGCTCTTACATTCAGCTCTGTGTTTGCTTTGCACCAGAGCTCCACAGATGCAGGCAAGTAGAACTCCACAGGACCACGCAGGTATGGACCTGCACTAGCATTAGCAGGCAGTACCATTGTACAGACTGTCTTGTTTTATCTCAGTCAAATAGTAGCTTCTCAGCAGAGACTTAATCCAATTTTAAACTGGATCCACATGTTAAAATTCCCCCAGGGCCTTTCGTTATTGGAATTTTTAAACGGGATAAGTCTGCCTACAATTCTACCAAACTCTAAGAGGGATTTTTTACCTTGGTAAATTAGGGAGTAATGCTTCTATTCTGGGAAATAACACACTTGAAAATACCTCCAGCCTTTAAGGTATCTGCATGCCTGAAGTCCATGTGGAAAAAATCCTATACAGGGATTTCACTTTGAAGAAAAGGGAAACAAAGCTGAGGAATTTAGTGCTTACCCTTAGTGGGTCATGCAGGGAGAAAGAAAGGTGGCTTTGCAGGGTGTGGGGCACCTTCCATACCCCATCCTTCCTGCACCCGCCCCAGAAGCTTTGACTGGCACAGGCAGGAAAAACGACAAAGCAGGGGACAAGCTCCCACCATGCCATCTCTGCCACAGTGCTCACATCTCTGTGAAGATGGGACAAATAAAGGAATTCATTTCTGGGGAATCAGGCACAAAGTACTTGAGCAGTGAATGTTTCTTATCCTCCTGCAGTAAAAGGGAAAAGGGACTCTGCCCTTGTGAGAACACTAGTTTGGGAAAGGGAGCAGTGTAATATTAACGTAACCCAAGTCATGGTTGTGCTCTTTTTTGTGCATGAGTGAAGACAAGAAAATTTTCTTAGGAGCAAGAAGCAGGGCAGGGAAGCTACTGGAGACCTGGAACCTCTGACCATGACAGCTGCTGGGAGGATGCTGTTTGCTACTTGAGCCCAAAGAGCACAGGGCTGCGTGAGGGAAGTGTTGCTGTGCTTTGTCTCCACCCTGAGGCTCTTTATCTAACTGGGGGTGGGAGGCACCAGCTTTCATCCATGAGGAGTGGCAAGAAGCCCACCTGCAGGAGGAATAGCTCAGCTGGTTTTTGTTTTTTCTTCCTGGATGGAAACCACCCAACATCATAATTTTGCCAGGTTTTTCTGTGCACTGAGTCTTGGGGGCTTTGTGCCTGTGGTGTTGGCATGAAGGTTCGATAAACTGAACAATGCAGCACCTTAAGTCATAAATATCACCCAAGGTGAAGTTTTGCTTGCCTTTAAACTTTTGCTTTGAAGTAAATCCTTACCAAGTCTTATAAACATTGACACAGGGAGGACACCAGAGCTGAGGTGCCGCCCTGCCTGTGAACAGCTCTGTATTTTCAGGCACTGGGACTGTTGTGCAGGAGGAAATCAATACGTTTCTAGAAATGTAAATATTTTTGTCAGGCTAATGATGGTTTGCCTTATAAAGCATGAAGTGTTTGAGGAGAGTGCTTGGTCAGCACTTCCTCCCCTCAGCTTTCAGGGAGCGTGCAGGGCAGACGGCACACGTCCGGATACAGCAGGCACAGGGTAGTCCTGACATGCCCCAGTGGCCTTTTTTTCCCCTGTTAAGTTGCAGAAACCACAAAGAAGGCTGTGCTAAAACCATTGACCAGTGAGTGGAGGCGAAAGGGAATGTGCCTGAATGATTTCAACCTGTATCTGGAGAAGAGCAAAATAAATAAGAGTAGGATTGCAGTTTGTCTGTGGTACAAAGAGTATCGAATGCAGGTCTTCTCCAATAACACTCTGCACCTCAGGCCAAAATTAATCCATGCCAGCATCCAGCACCTAAGCAAGATGTCTACATAGAGATCACCATCATACTGTGCTCCACTGACCACCAGATCAGCTCCCTGAGGCATCTCTACTAGCCCTACCAGAAAGCAACACAGTCAAGCTGAAGGTGCAGCTGGAAAAGTCTCCCTCTCTCCCTGACTGTGAGAGGGGACCACGACAAGCCCATCCTTAAAATAAGCAGCCCTTGCACATAACTGAGGGAAATGGGGTGAGTCTGGGCAGCCAAATTCAGTGAGCTGTCTGTTGGCATTTTTCACTTCAGCACAGCCTTGGCATAGCGAAAGAGAGGAGTATTTATGGTGATAAAAGGAAGACATTGATACTGTTCCTCTCTATCCTTTCCCTGGTATGATGAGATTAGCTCAGCTGGTTACAGCATGGTGCTAATAATGCCTAGGTTGTGGATGTGATCCCCAAATGGGCCATTCACTTAAGAGTTGTACTCTCCTTGTGGATCCCTTGCAATTCAGAATATTCTGTGATTTAAGTGATCTGTGGTTTAAGCATCATTGTGAAGCTGTTTAAACTCCTAGTCACAGAATCGCAGAATGGGCGAGGCTGGAAGGGACCAGGGGGACATCTGGTCCAACCTCCCTACTCAAGCAGGGTCATCTAGTTGCATTTTTTCCTGTTTACAAAAATATTATGTAAGGAAAACATTAGGATGACTCAAAGTGTAAGTTTTAGAAAGACTGGAAGTGAGGTAAAAAATTCCCGTCTGATTTCTTTTGTCTTTCCAGGGCCATTCAGTAGTTACCAGCAAAAAGATAGGTAGCAGAGGGCCTGATGTGATGTTCAGAATGACTCTAATTGCTATTTGTGTGTCTAGTAGAGACCAGCGGGGTCAATGACCAGAATGGGACAGGTCTGGGAGCTTGCTGGGGCTGGTTTGAAGCAATCAGAACCTTCTCTGTCCTATCCAGGTCTCAGCAGAATTTGCTCTGTCTCATCCAGCTTGCTTTTCAGAGCACTGAGCATCTTTGTTCCTGTAGCTGCCTTGGTGGGAGATGTTGCATGGTGTTGTGCTGCTTGGAGATGTCTCCCAGTGTTTCATTGCTGGAAGAAGTTTCATGGTGTTATGTCACTGGGAGATGCTGTATATGGTATTTCCTTGTTGCCCCCCCAGGCAGATGTGCTGGAATGTGGGATAACATGAGCTGCTGGCCTTCATCCACTGTGGGACAGACTGTCAATGCTCACTGCCCTGAATTCTTCCAGATGCTGACTGGGAAAAAAGGTAATGCTAAAATGATGTTTTTCTTGCCCAGGTGATTTTATTAAACACTTATTTATTAAACATTTTAATTTTTATTTACAAAGACCCCACTCTCAGGTCTGAACTTGAAATGAAATTTTTTCCTCCTTCTTTTAAAGAATGATAGCTACTTAGCAGCTCTGTTTCCAATGCTAAGATAAACATGAAAAAGCCTGGAATTAAAGTAGCAAGATCTTTTAACTGTTTATTTTTTCTAGCCAGGTGGAAAAAAGTGCAGGAAGTAAATGCTATCCTGAAAAGCAGGTTTTTAGCATGGTTTCTTAAGGAAAAGAGTTTTCTCCACTCAGGTTCTGTGTTTATTTCTGTCTTTCCCCTTTTAATAACTCCTAGAGCCAGTGGCTGGTCCCAGATGAGCTTGATGGGGACAAAACTTCACACAGCATTAGGTCCACACAAGTTTTGGCAAAACATCCAGCTTGGCAGGCAGAAAAGATCCCCTTTTTTGCCTTCATTAAGAGGAAATCTGCACTGGGGATGTCTCTCTTGCCTGTGACAGGATCCACACAAGTGGCGTAAACTCATGGAAATTCAGGTTTCATGGCTCACCAAACAATTCACTCAAACAGAGGTGAGCTCAAGCAGTGCTTTTTGTCCTTTTTCTGGGATATCTAAGCTAGAAATGAAGTGAAATTTACTCCCCGTAGGTGACAGTAATAATGAGCTATTAAGTAAGCCTGCTTTCTGTTCATTTCTGCTTTTCAGTAATGCCTTAGAAATGTGTTTACATTTCTCTTTAGGGAGTTAATGATTCAAATGAGAAGAGGCTTTTGCATTCTTCAGTTATAGGGCACAGATTAATGAGGTCCAGTACCTACAGAAAAGCAGACAGATTCATTTTATGAAGGGAGGAACAGGAGACAAATTATTAGATTGTCTAATAAAGATTACATAACTCAGAGGAGAAGCACTCAGTGCTCTTTAAATGAAATCAGACATGAGCCACTCAGATTAAAATAAAAACCGTGCTACTTTCTGCACACACGAACATTATCTGCCCTTTGAGCCCTTTAATCTGGTTTAAAGCCAAAGGATAAACTACACAAAGGCATAGATCGCTGAAGAAACCATCCGTCTGGCATCCACATCTTTAGCATAGTGATCCCGGCCCTTAAACGCAGTAACTGAAATCCCTGCTGGTACAGCCACTAGAGGGAATTGTTCCCTGCCTCTGGCTTTCTCGCCGGGGAGGAAAGCAGGAATTTGTACATCCAAAGGTCATAATTACATCTCAAATGTTCACTGCCTTATCTTGGAGATAGTCCAACAGCTTAAACTTTAGTTGCCCTCCTTATCGAGAAGCTGATAAACAATAATCAGAGTGACAGTGTTCAAAACAGAACCCCAAGACCTGGTCCATCACCACTAGCATCTTATTTCAGCCTGCATTTGGCATTTTGGGTCAAAATCAGCAATAGTTTAACCTCATTCTCATGGCCACATTTTTCTTTGATTTTATACTATGGTTAGCTTGTGACTCCTGACTTTATTTACTTCTACAGTCATTGCCCTGTTTGAAACAATTTTGAAAAAGCAAAACAAAGATCTGCTTGCCTCAAAAGAAAAGCAAAGGTTTTCTCTCCTCACCACTTACAAAGCAGATGGGCAGCCACAAATGCCAAAGGCCCAGATGTGAAGGCATGCGGATGGCTCTGAGCTCTGCCCAAACCCTGGTCTCTGTGCTGACATCTAGATTTGCATTTGCAGCCCAGACTCTCTGGTCCCTTTCTACATAGCAGACAAAAGAAACAAAATTATCTGGAACCAAGTAACAGAATTGACCATGGTGTCTCAGGCAAGATATGAAGGAAGGTGTGACCATTGTGAAGATTCAGAAGCAAAGGCCACATCAGATGGCCCCAGTTCCACAGCCATTCCTTTAGCCAGAGTTCCTTCTTGCCTAGGCAACTCCAAAAGCCTCCAAACCATGAGTCAACACCAAGCACAATCCTTAGACAGACTGCAGACCCCCAATCTGCTCTGAGTGGGGCATGCTGCAGTTTCCCCAGTGGTGTGTGTCACCCATAACCAAGGAGCCTTGCTAAAATTTTCCTCATGTCCATATGATGTGCCTGGCATAATCCCCTGTGCTTTGCATGTAACGCAACAGCATGTGCACACCAACACAGAACCTCACCTCTTCTTGTCTGATCTGCTTTGACAGCCTCGGGCACAAAACAGTCACAGGCATGTTTACAAGCACAGTGCTTTGCTCCAAGTTAAGTAAGTGTGTCTTAGCAGTTGACACTGAAGTAGAGAATCTGCCACCACACCACCCCCTTGCTGGGTGCCAAGACAGGCTGGGGAGAACCGTTTGGGAGACCTGTTTCTTTCCTGTTGTTGCTGCACTGCAGCAAGGCATAGAAAACCTGGCTTATAAAGCAAGCCTGGCCCTTTCAAAGATGGAACAAGATGTTCAAAAAAGCATCAGAATAATAGTCTGATAAGGACACACCCAGATCTCTTCCCACTCAGAGTTCTCAGCATGTTTGCTGTGCCTTGCAGGTTTACAGAGGTGAGTTCAATTCAAGTGCAGACATGCTGTCAGGTCACCAGCATTAGCCCAGAGGCAGCAGCAGCCCTGACTGTCCTGACAGTTCCAGCAGGGCTCCGAAGAGGATAAACCACTGCCAAACATTGCTGCATATGCATCTCCCTCAGTTCCCTCAACACTGCAGGGATGTTTTGCAAGAGCCAGACAGCCTAAAGTCCTCATGGCTCAATGTGTGGGCAAAAAAAAGAATTTTATGGCGCCCTCTGGCAAGGCTTGTACTGAGAAGGACTGCTGATTTCATGTCCCCTTTAAGTACCTGCTAGCATTACCATCACTGCAACAAAGCCAGGATTTCACTCCATGTTTCTAAAGTATGATTCTTACTGGACAGATCAATGTGATTAGGACAGTGGGCAGTGGTTTTACTTCTTTGTAAAAGTTTCCTTTCAGCACGTAACCTACATGCCTGCTAGGGCCACTTTCTTCCAGTGACATTGTAAGTGATGTAGGGCAGGACTTCCCACTTCCACTTTAATGCCAAACATTAATATGGACGAGCTCAAAACTATCCTATTCAGCCATGTGCAACTTGCTGGGCATTCTCTCACTCAGCTTTAGGAGTTTAAAAGTCAGACATCCCAGCAGAAGAGGGTCAGACAAACTGCCCTTTGTAGATAACAGTCCAAAAAATGAGTTGAATTCTGCAAGTGCCTACTTTTCTCTGAAGACAGCCACAAGGGACACAGTTGGACTCAAGTACTCAGCTTTCCAGAAATTGAGCTTAAGTGAGGGAAATTTCCTCCTAACATTTAATTTGCAAGTAAGCAAGGAAATCAACTGTGCAAAATAATACCCAGTGCGGGGGAAAGACTTTGTTTTCATTTAAATCTTACTGAAAATCTGTGACCATGTACAGTTTTGTGTTCTATTTGGAGCATGACAAACCACAGCAAGGAGGTGGGAGCATTCAGCAGAGTATCAGGTTTGCATGAAGTTTGAATCTGTGATTGAACAAGTCATGTGTTTGCTGATCTTGGAATAGTGGCCAAGAAACACCAGATGTACTGAACAGTATTATTTATGTTGCAATTAATAAAAACACATCCATCACAGTCATCCCTGAGTGGGCAAACAATATTATGACCCACACAAGTACACTGGGCAAGTATCAACAGAATTAGCTCAGCTGCATTTCGCCTCCAGCTATGCAGAGTGCACTGCCTGGGGGAACATACTCTCCTGGCTCCTGGAGCAACCCTGCATGGTAACTGAACCCTGAGAACAACAAAGATACAACTGGAAATGGTCATACCCCATTCTGTCTTTTTTATTGTTACCACACAGGTTTTGTGTACCGAAACTGTACAAGCGAGGGCTGGTCAGACCCATACCCGAGACCTGACATTGCTTGTGGCTACAATGTCAACGACACAACCAATGAGGCCAGAGTGAGTCTAACTGCCCATGACCACAGATCTGCTGCTCTGGAGTGCTGGGGAGAAATGTGTTAAGGAGAGACTGGTTGATGTTGTGATTTAACTCAGGTGGGGCTATTGCTATTGGTGGTTTTCAGCATGAATGCTTCCTGCAGATGATCGGAAGTGGTTGCTCAGGCTGAAATTTCAGTAGCTGATTTTACAAGAAAATTTATTCATTAAATACAAGGAGAGATCTTTCTCTTGGTGTGGGCTGATGTCTACCAGACAGACAAGGTAAAGATGTGATAATATGTTCCCCTGCAGCGTTCCTATTTCATGACCCTGAAGACCATGTACACCATTGGATACTGCACCTCCCTTGTGACGCTGATGATAGCCTTAGTGGTCCTGGCCTCCTTTAGGTGAGGAGAAGCATCTCTGGTTTGTGTTTGGCCAGGTCTTCTGGTCATCTCAGCTGACACAAACCCTTCTATTGACTTTCAGGGGAAATTAAAAATTGAAGTATTTCTGAAAACCTTCACAGAAATCAGTGACAAAATTTATCTCTGACTCCTGTCTCCCAGAAAATGTCAGGGCTGCTCTTTATGTTGTGTTCTCCTTTTCAAATCATAGCTGGATGCATGTTGCAAATGGCATTTACACCAACTCCCTGATGAGGTCTTCCCATGATTTCAGTGTCCCTTGGGCAGAGTGTCTTTCCCTCTGCTGCTCTTTCCCCCACTTGAGACTGTGACTAAAACTTTGTTCTAAGTGCCACTGCACTGACTTCTGGCAAGGTGTTTCTATTAACAATCTGACATTCAGCTTATCTTCACTCATCCCTGTAACCTGGAATTTGTACTGTGCTGCTTATTCAGTGAAATTAATTTCCCTTACAGTAAATGTCAGGGCGGCTCCTCTGGGCAAAAGGAAACCAAACTACTTTGCAAATTTATATTCAGGCTGCATGGCCTCTGGACACAGATTATGTGGAGATTTAATACAGAAAACACTGCAGGCACAAGTGCACTGTGCTGGCAGAATAAATAAGTTCATCCAGGTGTGAATAAACACCTTGGGTTCATGTTACTCCGGAAAGGAGGGAGGGATGCTAGAACAAGCATATTGGCGTGAAATCACAATTTTCCTGGCAATGTTCAGCTCGTTTTAGTACCTGAGTGAAGCAGATGTGACTGTAGCTTTTTAAGGTCTTCTCTAGGATATCCCTCTTGGGAGATGCCTTAGTCTTCCTTTCACAGACAGAACAACATTGTTCTTCATTTGTCAGTTTAGCACTACTAAGGATTGAAACCTGCTGTTTACAGCCACAGGCTCCTTACATCGGTGAATGTCACTTTACTGGATCTCTCTCTCTTTTTTTTGCAGAAGACTTCGCTGCACAAGGAACTACGTCCACATGCATCTCTTCACATCGTTCATTTTGCGAGCCTCGTCGAACTTCATCAAGGATGCTGTTTTGTTTTCCTCTGAAGACACAAATTACTGTGGGGCATACACGGTAACCCTCTGCCTGCCAGCTTGCTCCACCCCTCAGTTTCCCAGCAGGATCCTAGCAGGATCTAGTGTGCACGGAAGGAAATCTCCCTTCCAGCTTTATATTCATCATGAGGGGTTATGGGGGAAGAGAGGTATGCTCTGCCCCTTCTCTGAGAACACAATAAATATTGCTGACGTACACTGCAGTGTGAGATCTGATAGTAAGATGAGGGCTTGCACTCAGAGAGTCTGGGACCTCTCAAATTTTGAAATGTTTTTGCCTTTTTATTGGCAGCAAAATATTTTGAAAATTTGGGGATGAGGAGGGGTGAGCAACACTGGAGATAATGGTCAATGCTTTAAACTAAAAGACAAGAATTAGGGAGAGTAACAAAAATAGGCTTGTTTTGTTTTGTTTTACCCCACTGGTTTTGCTGGATTTCTGTTGCAGAAAAATAACGCTCTGAGAACATTTTAGTTTGTCTTTATCAACTGATTTGCTTGGGAAAAAAAAGATTGACAATGTATTTACGTGCTTCTCTAAGATGGTATTTGTGCTACTGGCACTAAGAAGGTAGTAATAGTGAAATTCCCCTGAGACAGTAACCTGAATCCACGTGTCCATGACACATCCAGTTCTTCTAGTGAGGCAGTTGATTAATGCATTTAGGAGTGCCAGCTCTGCTTTCTTGTCGTGTGAACCCCTGTCTCGAGGACACCCATTTAGTCCCCTAATTGCTATAAAATCTCTATTTGCCAAGATTAATTTACAGCTCGCTCTTTCTGTTAGAAGGTAGGCACAAACCCAGGCAGGAGCTAATTACCCTCTCTTTCCTCAGGCTGGCTGTAAGCTCACCATGGTCTTCTTTCAGTATTGCATCATGTCTAACTACAGCTGGCTCCTCGTGGAGGGACTGTACCTCCACACTCTCCTGGTGATTTCTTTCTTCTCGGAAAGGAAGTTCCTCTGGTGGTTCATCGCCCTCGGATGGGGTACTGGTTCTCCCTTCAGCAAGAATAACTGGGTTTTTTCTGCCTCTGGGATGAACTCATGAAGCAGTAACTGTTTTTTCCAATTGCAGGTGCCCCAACAGTGTTTGTGGCTGCATGGGCGACTGCTAGGCAACTCCATGAAAATATTGGGTGAGTGGTAGGGAGGGGGGAAGCTGGCATGCCAGGGGAAGCATGCAGCCCCTGTGCAGGCTGTTCCTCGGCATCCTGCTCATTTCTAATTGCTGGGAGCAGGTAAATCAATCAACACCCTGCTGTGGTGGGAGCCTGGATCCTAGTGTGGGTGTGACTAGAGATACAGCTGAGCAACACGAGAAAAAGCTTCCAATTCCATTTGAGCATTTTCAAGGGTAGGAGGTAGCTTTCAAGTATGAATTCAGACCACGATGTTTTCAGTATCTGTATCTAACTTTCTGAACAGTGAAACTTTGTTTCTTTCTCTTCTCCCTTTCAAAATATTGAACAGTGTTTATACTTTAAGGGAATGACATATTTCTGTCTAGTGCAGGTGGGCAGTTTTCCATCAGACACGTTGTACCACTAAATGAGAACAGTAAATTAGTTTTGTAGAGAAGGGAATAGGGGCCTATCTAAGGTACAAAACAGACTAAACCTGTTTGAAAAGATACCAATGTTTTGATAACTGACTGCACCTTCTCTTCTATTTTTACAGGTGTTGGGACATTAACACTGATGCCAATACCTGGTGGATCATTAGAGGCCCCATAGTTTTGTCTATTTTTGTAAGTGTGTTCTGGGACAAGCAGATTCAAACTATTTTCAAACACTGTGAAGTCAGAGCTCATCTACTCAACATGCTTTAGAAGTGTGTTAATGAACTGATCTTAGACGTGTGTCTGAACTGTTGTGACCCATGAGTTACTGCTTAAGCAACTTCTGCTCAGCAGGACTTAGTCAGTAACTAATGCCCCAAAGCTAAGTTCACGAGGAAAGCTAGAATGTCCTCCTAAGAAGCAAGAGCCTGAAGAAGATCAGGTTTCCACATCCTGCTGATTTCATATGAACTTGGCTGGTTTGTGGAAGCTTGTTTTGGACTGTTTCAAGGAAAGCTCCGGAGGAGAAACAAGTGGCTGTACATTTCAGTACAATTACTTTTGTGTCTGCCGGTCAGTGCCTCTCTCAGGAAAGCCAAAACTAACTTGCCTTACATGACCACTGGCTTTTGTTTTCAGGAATGAAAACAGCTCACAGGCTGCACGCACCACATATTAGTGGGCAGCACTGAGGCACTGCTCAGTGAATTAAGGCACAGGCGTTGAAACTCAGTGTGAGCCCACCCAGTGCAAGGCAGCAGTGATGGCAAGAGCAGTTTGGTGGATATAATTCTCTGTATTTTGAGTATTTGCTGGTACTCTCCTTCAGAGCCTTACGTACCAGGGGGCTGGAGCTGCTGCTTGGGATAGCTGTTCTGCCCGATGAAGATGCTCAGGGTCAGACCATGCTGCAATGACCTGTCTGAAACCCTAGCCCAGAAATGTGAACTGCTGGTTACTCTCAAGTAACCTGCTGACACTCCAAGTGAGACCCCAAGAGCTGGTTGAGGTTTTCACATTTCCTGTAAGAACCATTATGTTTGCAAAACACAAACAGCAACATTTGCACACTCTCAGAAACCCAGGCAGCTGAGATGGTGGGTTAAAGTTCTGCTCCCATTGACCAGTGAGCAATCCTGCATCCCCATAAGATAAGGAGCAGACAGCACAAGTGATTTGGGATCAACTTAATGAGGCCAAGGCACTTATTTTTGTTTATGAAGCAACCCTCATGCTAGGAGCCACTCAGCAATATTTAAAAGCCAACAAGACCCAGGCATTCTGCAAGACAAAAAGCACAATCTTAGTTTATCTTTTGGCGGTCCCCACCCGCTATCGCCTTCCAAGTGTCCTCAGAATGCTGATCCTGCCTAGTTTAGCCACTGAAGGCAGAAGCCGCCTGCATGACTGCAGGTTTTACCCAAAAGAGGCTTTACTCAAGCCCATAACCAAACAAACAGCCAGACCTCAAGAACCCAGATCTAATCTTTGTATTCCTCACAGCCCTGAGCAGTTCAAAGGGCAGAAAATCAGCGCCGATAAACACATTTGTGCTCCCAGGCTCACACTCATTCCTGCGCTGCCCGCGGGCAATGCCTCCCGGCCGGAATCCCGCCGCTCCCCCTTTCCCGGTGGTTTTTATCAGTGAAAAGTCCTGCTCAGTCTACACGGCTGTCCCTGGCCTAATGCGTTAAAAACCCAAGAATATTCCGACCTGAACCTCCTTTGCTCCCCACCACCCATGAAATACTTCTTTCCTTCCCACCACCCATGAAATACTTCTTTCCTTCATGCTCTCCACCTCTAGCTCCTCCCAGCTCTACTCCTTTCCTCGTCCCTCCCCAGTTTCCCCAAACTTCCAGCCTTCTCCAGACTCCCTCAGCAGCCACAGTTGCTCCCTTTCCATACAGCAACCTTAAAGAACTCAGGGAGTTCCTGTGTCTGTCCCATCTCCAGTAGACCCGGTTCTTTTAGGAAACCCACCACCCCAGAGCCCTGCTGCGCTGCCCACAGGCACGGAGGACGCACCATGAAGAGGATGCACCTCTGCAGTGGTGTTTCCCGGCACAGGGAAGGGTTAAGGGCCTGCCGCCGGTGCAGGGTGTTGCAAGAGGGGTGCAGGTCTGCCGGCTGTGCAAGCCAAGGGCAGATCAGCCCGAGGTCGCTCCCCACGGGGTGCAGGGCACCGGCCGCGGGACAGAGACACAGACACGCTCAGGCGGCTCTGCCTCCCTGCAACTCCCACTCTTTGCCTGAGGGTCAAACGAGCAGAAACAGCTATTGCCTCATTGCACCCAAACTGAGCAGATCAGCATTTTCATCTGATATCCACCCTTAAGAGGGAGAAAATGCAAAAGGAAGAACTACAGTGTCGACTCTCTCCTCTCCCCTCTTTTAACTAATTTGCCTCGTGATCCTAAACGACACTGAGTGTTTTTGGCAGAGAGCAAACAGCACTTGCAGTCCCAGTGAGCAAGCGATAGCTCCAGTGGTGCCCCTTTGCTGGCATATAAAGTGGGCCCAGGCTGTGCAGAGGCTGTCAGAACCCCACAGCCACAAGGGGCCAAACCCGGTCTCCCTGCCCTTTGGTGATTTGCCTGGATAATAAGGCCTGACTGTCTCCATAACTGAAGCTGCAGCAAGCCAGCAAGGAAAGCAGCCAGCATCCAAGCCCAGGGTGGCCAAGCAGGCTGGAGAAGCAGGAACAAAGACTGGGATGGGAACATGGACACAGGCAGGCCAGCCCCAAGCCCTGTATTCGAATCCCCAAACTGGCTCTGCTGATACCTGGCAGTTACATAAGTGGATACTGGGTTTGTTGTTTGGTGGGTTGCTTTTGCATTCTTACTTTGTGGGTTTTTTTGGTGGTTTTTTTTTTTTCAGATTAATTTCATTCTCTTTGTCAACATTTTAAGAATCCTGATGAGGAAGCTCAGCTCCCCTGAAAAACGGAGCAGTGATTTCAACCAATACAAGTATGTCCCTTACACTCCTTATAAGACATGCAAGGCCACCTGAGCATTTCTTGCTCCTTCTACACCAGTTTTTCCCTCTGTTTTCATTCCCAGGAGACTTGCAAAGTCAACACTCCTCCTTATCCCTCTCTTTGGGGTCCACTACATCATCTTTGCTTTTTTCCCTGAGGATGCAAGCAGCGGCACAATGGAAATTCAGCTGTTTTTTGAATTGGCTCTTGGATCATTCCAGGTAATATTTGACAAGCTATTATTTCTTTAAAGTAAGAAAAAGAGGTAGAACATATAACTGCAACAGACTAGAGTTTCCAATGGCAAAGCCAAGCTGTCTGATTTCCCTTGAGATGCCTCATCCCCATTCAAAAGCTGAAACTGCAGTTCTGTGACCACGGTTCTTTTATCTTTTAGGGCTTTGTTGTGGCTGTACTTTATTGTTTCCTTAATGGTGAGGTGAGTTTGGTGTGTATAACATTATTTTTTATTGCTGAAGCATGCCTCATTAATCAGTGGGATACATCCCCCAATGAATTATATGTTTTATCTGAGGGTTTTCTTCCCAGCTACCTAACATCACTCGTGAAATTCCTCCTAGACCTGGCAAGCCTAGGTAATTGTATGCCAGATGCAAACTTCACCTCTCAACTACCGAAACCCTTTCATAAATCAGATAACATTATTACTGTCTGGGAACTGAGGGTGGGAGCACCATCCCTCACACAGTCACACTGACAGCCGACTGGTTCTGACGTATGGTACCATTATCTGTCATCCCATCCATGGCCGTTTTATTTACTCAATCCTTAGGAGGGAATTTATCAAAAGCTATACCCAGCCCAAGTTTATTAGGATTCTTATAAGGTAAAGCTTTTGGTAGAGGGACTGTTTCTTTTGTAGTTGCAGGACAACTCCCAGGCTTCTGGGCTAGAACTTGCACTCTGAAATGCTGCTGCTGGTAGAGGTGGGGGGAAACATTATACCAACCTGGAAGATCTAGAGCTAATTGGAAGGAAAAAAAAACCCAAACAAACCAGTGCCTAAGGAAAAAAAGTCACTTTTAAATGAAGGAGGGTTTTGAAATACCCTGATGGACCTTTTAACAGGCTTCAGAATAAGTGTTTTTAAAAAGAAAATATGCCTTTTTTTTTTTTTTTACCTTAGAGTGCCAAAATGTCCTGGTTTTATATCTAAGATTAAGATTCTGGAAGTTTCTAAACCAAACACTTCTTAAGGCCAACTAGATTCCGCGAACAGTTTCACCTGCAGTTAAACAGCAAATTGTGTGGCTGAAGAACAGTATCACTAGAAGTGTCAAGAAATAGGCCTTACCATAACCCCTTAAACTGGGGTTAAATAAATAAACAAACCCAAACCTTGGCAAAGGTAACCCACTCTCATTTTCCTGTTACACTGCTTTCTGCAGTGCAGCGTTCCAACATAAACTAGCTGAACTAGGTATTTTGTGGCCTTTCTACCTAGGTTCAGCTGGAAGTTCAGAGAAAATGGAGGCAGTGGCATTTAAGCAAACACTGGCGTCAGCATCTCAGCACCTCAGCGAGTAACGGAGGAAGTGGCTTGACTCAAGAGATACAGATGGTGAGGTCCACCCCACCAGAGTACAGGAGAGAAACCCTCCAAAGGTCAAGTGTGCTTTAACACTGTGCACCTGAGGGTACCTCCATGCTCAGATACACATGGTTGTGTCCCACAGACTGAGCTGGGAGTCTTGGGTACATATCTGAAAGCGGGACTTGGCTGTAGCTCAGTGGTTCTTGGAGCACATCTGTTCGTGTATATCCTGTGCAGCACCACGGTTATTTTGCAAAGCAAAATGGGCCAAAATATTATGCTCTTCCTCGAGTTTCTGGCCACAGTAATTTGTGTTTCTTTCCACACCTGCTGCTAGTTCTACCTTAAATGTGACCTTCCATTTTCCATGTGGCTCTCTGGTGTGTTCCAGGCTAAGCCAGGCTGGTGAGTTTTTGATGTTCTCTATTTCTTCTGCTGCAGAAGCTGGGAGAACATTCAGTTTTACCTGATGAAGGTTACATGCCATCCTTCAATACAGTCCATGGGTTTGAAATGCAAAACTAATTAATCCCTAAAATCTACCAAGGTTCAAAGTCTCTCTGTTGTGGTGATTTATGATGGACACGGAGAACATAAAGCACAGCTGAGCTCCAGTTTCCTCTCTGAATGCATATCCATTGCTCCAGTGACAATGGCAGGTTCAGACAGCTTTTTGCCTTTGTTTCTTTTAACAGTGGAGACCTTGGAAACAACGATGGTCCAATTTGGATATTTGTATCATTTTGAAATGGTAAAAAAGCATATTCCAAGGGTGACCAAAAAAACTTCAGTAAGATAGCTCATTCCTATTGTGTCTGTACCTCTGAGACTTGACCAGCTGGTATTTGAAGGGAAGAAATGAAAGCTCTTGAGACCTCTAAAGCTCAATTGAACTGGACAGTGGAAGCTATCTGGTGAAAAACACCACCAGAGTGGCTATCAAAAATCTCTGTAGAGCCTACAGTCCCTCACTGTACTGAAATCTGCAAGGCTGTGCACTGTAATATGCTGTCAAAAATTATCTGAGCTACTACAGCTTTATGCTCTTAAGGACATAATTAATCAAATTTCCCTGTTTGGAATGGGAAAGGGATAAAATAATTCATCTGACAAATGAAATCAAATCTCCTACTTGATTTTGTATCCACATTTCCCTAGTTGGGGTGATTTTTGGCTGCAGTTTCTTCAAGGGCAAAGATGATTGAACCGAAAGCAAATGGTGTTTATCACTTCTCCCTCCTCCCGATCACCTACAAGATATTGGCAAAACATGCATGGCATGTCAAATGCTGCCTGAGCAGCACTCCCCAACCCCCTCTGCCAAAACTGCTCCAACGAGCTCTTAATCACACCAGATGCTGGCTGGTAGGCTTCTGCCATTTTATCAGAAGGCAAACATGCAGAGAAGTTAAAAGGATGCATTCAGTGCTAAATTACCTGTACCGAAGCAGGCAGGTTTCTGAGTGCTGTTAGCTCTGTTTGAAACTCTGAGATTCAGGAAAAAATATTTTTTTTCTCTGGCGGTGCTGACAGTTGCCCCACACCCTCCCTGGTGCAGCAGGTGCTGCACGCAGCAGCACACGGAGGGCAGCCAGGAGAGGAAGGGCACTCAGCAGCAGGGAGAGCTTCGTGGTTGCTCCAGCCTGCCCTGCCTGGTTGGCTCATGCAGGTCACCCAGCAGTAGGACAATTGAACCTCTTTACCAGGAAAAAAATAATGAGATGCAAAGCTGTAAACTAGGAAGTGTTTTAAGGAATTACTTTAAACTCACATTTTTAGAAATAGCGAGGTTTCAAGTTGGCCTTTGTCCTTTAAAAGTCAGCCAAAACAACTGGAAGGAAGAACAGAAGCAGGATCAGTCCCATGACCAAAGGAGAAGTGAAAGCCCCTCCATGAAGGTTGGAATGAAAGATGTCTCTTTTTGCTGACTCACCCAAGCCAAGCAGAGCCTCTGAACTTCTTGGGGGTTCACTCTGTCCCAGTGCACTTAGCAAGTCAGATACTTACAAAAAACCGTAACCTTAATTTTCTCTCTGGCCTATGAATGAGACCAAGAAGGGTGAAACAACTCGTATGTTCTCTCTCTGAGAATTTAACATTCATCCTTCAAGCCAAAGCAGCTGTTTGTTTTAAATGCAAGTGCCTCCTTCCAGCATAAATGAAGAAATACCGATTCAGAGATACAATAATATGTAATTAATTAGATCTGATGCAATTATTGGCTCTCACACGAGCCAGTGTAAGAGCTCAGCCCTGCAGTGCATAGTTAGGACCAGCACAAGACTGGGAGGAGCCCAGGCTGAGCATGATACCTATTTGTACAGGGGCATACCACATGCCCCAGAAAAAAATGCTTCTGGTTCTTATATTTAAAAGCCCCGGGTTCTAGCATAAATTATTGTTTGACATGGCCATTTAGGTTTTATTTGTCTTGCCTGGAATAACCGAGAAAAAGGAATTATTCCCAGATTCCATATTACATGTTTGCTTCAGACATCAAGCACAAGCCTTGTTTGTATGAAGAGCTGAGGCTCCATAAAAACTCCTGGATGTCAGCTGGAATTTGGAGTCCTCAGTTCTTGGGGAAGAGCACGTCCACTCGGGAAGATGCCAGAAGCAGGTGGCCCTTGGAGTTGTGATGCTGTGACCTGGTCCTGGTTTCCGCTGGGCGTAGGAAGCTGCTGCCAAACACCACCACAGGGGAATGGGTTCTTACCTCCCCCATCTCCTGGGAAGGCAGTGCAAAGGCTGCCTGCACTGCTGGGGATCTTGCTTGTTTAGCTGTGCTGAAGGATACTAGAGGAAAGAGTTGCTTAGCTCCGGGGACATTGACATGTTTATAAGCAGATGAAGAGGAACAGGAAAGGAGATCTCAGCAAGCAATGCAAAAAGCAGATGAAGGCACACAGGCTGAACCCAAACTCCATATTCAGAGACCCCACCCACTTCCCTTTCACTGCACTTGCTCCTGGGTAATCAATGTAAATCAGCTGGCTGTTACCAGTAAATAGGACCTGAGTACCACCTTTCACACAAGTAGTTGTCATTGTTCAGGGACACTGGTGACAGCCTCTGGCTATTCACTCCAGGTGTCCTGGGGAGCCAGTTGTCCTTCTGCAAGCCAGCAGGGCAGGCAGCAGCTCCGGCAGCCTGAGCATCAGCAGCCTAAGAGCTAATGTGTTTAAGAGGAAGTCGTTAATGGATTTTCTCTCCAACACAGCAACAAGGAAGTTCCCAGCAAAACCGTCAGAAGCAAAAACCAATAGTTGTGCCGTGAATAATTACACTGTGCAATGCCTGAGTGCAGGGGAGCTGAAATGCGCTGTTTCAGAAGGGTTGGTACTGATTCAATGGGGTTGGGTCCAGTGAAGGTGAGAGGCCTCAGGAATTCAGGCAGCACCCCTTCCACGACACTGCCCGGGGCAGAGCTTGTTTTCACCCAGAAATGAGGCCCTTCTTGTATGTGCCAGCTGCCTTAGAAGGTTGAGAAGAACGGCCATTATCAGCTTACCATAGGCCCCAGGAGAGGGAAAGAGAAAGCAGGTGAGGACGGTCACATAATGTATCTTTGTAATCACCTTCCTCTGGCTTTCAAAAGCAAGCAAGGCTCAATCCCATTCCAGGTGTCCCTCCAAGCACAGCCGATGAGCATACTGGAGACTAAAAATCAAAATGACATGCTCTAGGGGGGCCTGCTGGAGAAGGGAGGCTGGACTAGATGACCTCCAGTGCACCCTTCCAACTTTAACCATGCTGTGATTCTGGAAAAATACAGTCCAGGCAGGATACCTCCCCAGCTAGCATGCCCTGTATCACCATTTCCTTATTCTTATCCACAAGCAATGGCTTGTGTACGAGTGTCCAATTAAAGTCAGTAACTACACCTAAACGGCTCATTAACAAGAAGTGATGTTCGTTACTCTGCTTTTAAGAGATGTTAAACTGCCTGAGTCAGGCCAACGACCTCTCTGTTGGAAAGAGAACACCAGGTGCTAATTAACTTGAGATTACATAAACTAATTCAGTGGCGTAGCTGGGAAGCTATTTTCCTGACATTTAACTAAACCTGCTAATACAGTGAGCTCTGAGAAAAATACTGAAATACATTCGTACTCAGACACCACTTCTTGCAGGCCAAACAATCAGAGCTGAGGAAAAGAGCAAGGATGCTTCAGACATGGGGTGCAGTGTGGGAACAGGAAGGTGGAGGACACAGGAAAGAGCTCTTTAGCTGGTAAACAGAGCATATGCAACAGCAGGAAATCATTAAAGAGCCTACAAGGTTATCTCGAATTCCCACGAGGCAGCACAGCTGACTGCCCCTCTTGTTCTGCAAGACAAGAAAGCAGTGCTGGCTTCTTGGGCTGGTGCAGACACACTGGAGGCAAAAAGAGGGGAGCGTGTGGCGGCCTCACAGTTCCCTTGGTCAGAGCTTGGCAAAGCACCAAGCAGTCATTTCTTCATCATTTTAGCTGGGTAAACACACGGAATGATGCCTGGGAGATTATGTAAAACTCCACTCCTGGGAGATTATGTAAAACTCCACTCATCCCCTTAAATCTGCACCCCAATATCTAAAGATAAAAAAACTGAATTACAGATCTTATTTCAAATCAATTTATTTAACAAACTTCAGGAATATTGCTTGACACTTCCACACGCTTCAGAAAATGAACAGTGACCCACTGCTGCACAGGTTACTCTATAGAAGGATATCTCCAAGACAATCAACTCTGTTTCGTAATATTTAGCTGTCAAAATGCATCTTTTCCCAGCATACTCACGTTGAGCAGTACTTTACAAAACCAGTTGGAAAAAAAAAATTACTCTATTTTCCCCAGAGGATTCCCGACCCCCAACAAAAGGCCTCTTTTTCAGCTAGCAGAGGGCATCCTAAAATCATTCACAATTGCACCATGTCTAGGGTGAACTCAATGGCTAATTGTCCAGTCTCCCTCTAAACCGGAGCGGGAGGCACCAGCCTGGAACCCGGTCTGGCTATGGCTGCCTTCCAAGGAAAGGCATGGAGGCACAGCCTCCCACTAGCATGAGGGAGTGTACATACAGAAGTGATTTCCAAGTCTGGATGTCACCAAAGCATCACTGTGAAGTTACATTCATGTTTCTAAACAAGCCATAGACACCCTTACGTGTAGGGGACCTGTCCTGCCTGGCATGGGCACCACAACTGAATCATTGGTTAGTTAAGGTAGTCCTGGTGCACCTGGTAATACCAATGAGCAACAGTTTGGGACCAGACCTCACAGGGTCTTTCTGGCCTAAATGGCTCTGCTAAAGCCAACAGCACTAGCTCACACAAACATCTTCAAGTTCAGTCCACCAGCATGTCTTTGACGGTGCAGTTCAGCAAATCAAAAGCACCTTCACAAACAGACACAGTCACAGTGCAGTTTTCCAGAGACAAGTTAAAGGCACAAGTCCTTGTCCTTGAGAGCGGGCCAAGAAACCCCAGCAAAGCCCCAGACATTACAAGAGCTTCGGGAGCTGTCTGGGTAGCACAGCTCTGCATCATCTTGACAGAAAGATGGGCAGATTCGTGTGCAAAAGTACAACTGGCACTGTCCAGAGCAAGCCAAGTCTGAACCTGCATTGCAAACCAGGCTTAGGAGTGTTGTCTTAAGAAGTTACAGAAATCCAAGAAGGAATGGAGACTGTCCTCCTGAAGGCAAGCAAGTTCACAGGAGCACATTCATCAAAGTGTGGCACATTCAGCTCAAGCACGGCTTAAGATTCTTAGCTTTCAAAGACAAAGCTGTTTACTCACGGCTCACCTACACAGGCTTTTTGGCCTCTGTGCTACGATGCATTTGTTTCAGGTGAAAAATTGTGTCAAACTTGTTGTACAGGAAACTAAAACCTTGCTCAACAGACAAGGTACAGGAATGAAACACGTAGAAACATTTGTTCTAAAACAGATATAAGCAGCTTTACCAGTGGATACAATGCTAACAGTAAACCAGAAACCCTGAAATATTCTGAAGACATTTTTAACTGAGGGCAACCGAGTGCTGTGTGTTGGACAGGGAGAACACATGTAGGGCAATCTACTCTACAAATGAGATCTTCTTTTATGTAAGACACCATGGAGAACTTCAAAGCTGTAGCAATTTCAGAGATCTTGACTCAGACATCGGCAGAAGGAAGACCAGCCTTAGTATAATAATTTTGGCCAGGTCTCTCAACATTTCTACCAGCGGTGACAGATTAGAGCTGCACCCATCAGCCCCTCCTTAGGCAATCACAGGCTGCTTCTCCTCCCAGGCTCACTATTAGTCAGGAGAAAAAAAGGACCTGGTCTGGTCAGGAGGATCTAGGACTTTCTCCTCCCATAAGAAATGCTCCAGGAGACTCTCAGCTACAGAATAAGCAGATTTCCCACTGCCCCAGTGGAAACCGTGATAACCAAAACACATCCCAGAAGCCATGGTGGTCTCTGCATGTTCTGCTCAGCCACAACACCCCCTGAAGGCTCCGCAGAACTTGTCCCTCTTGCCCCAAAGAAACAAAGAAAAAAACCCAAGAGCAATGCCCTGTTTCCGTAACCTTTGCAAGGGTTGTGAGAGAGCCAGTTTGGTTGACCAGTTGGCACGTGTCCTTCAGGGGTGGCAGGAGAGTGGTGACACTGGGAAGAGGCCACAAGCACAGGGACATGCACGGCTGCCTGAGGAAAGCATCACATCCCTTCCCTGTACACCTGCACCACCCAACACCTACCCCTGGCCCCAGGTCAGCGCCTCTGTCTGAAGCGTCCCCAAAAAAGCTGACCGAGAAAAGGACAGATAAAGGGAACGTGCCAGAAGGAAACAAAACCTGTGACCAGATCAAGTTCTGTGCGCCTTCTCTTTTGAAAGAAAAATGGAGAAATAAGATCCAGTGAAGATTTTCAGTACTCCACACCAGTGAGCATGGTCAGGCAGAAATCATCTGTCCCCCAGCCAGAACAAACCCATGAGACACTCCAAAGTTGTATCACACTCTTCACAGGCTCCGGAATATGGGGGAAAAGCACAGCAACACCAAAACCACAGCAGTACAGGTGTTGTGCAAGCGTCAGAACAACATGTGGGATAGATTGCAGTCTCCCAAACCTCTGCACGTTTAATGGGACACCCTCTGCTTTAATCCACTCCTCCAGAAAACCACATTGCAGTAGCAGCCAGTCCCAGTCTCTGCTTGGCTGGTGTTGCACAGCCCTCCATGCTGACCAGTGGGTGGGTATGTCTTCTACAGGCATCAAGACTGACTCATGCTTCCCCTCCTTGCACACAAATTAAGACAGGGCATCCTTTTCAAACTTCATTAGACTCTCTTTTTTCCAGTCTAATTGGCAAAGCTGTTTACACAAAGGCAGAGGTACATCCTTTGTGCCTAGATTTTGCCTCCCCCGTTCCTGAGGTGTGTGAGGCTGTTGATGTGAAGTCCACTGATCCCGTTAAGGAAGAAGAGAAATGCAGCAATGAACTCACACCAGTATGTCAGCGTGAAACCTGTGAAGGTGAGGTGATCCTTCACGAGGATGGAGAAGCTCAAAACACCAGTGGCCGACAGCAAAAAAGAGATGAGGATGAGAACGGAACCCATTGCCCATTTCCGCCTTGCATTGGCATCATCGCAGACTTGGGACACCATCAGCAGCTCCAGACCAAATATGGCAACCACAACAGCAAAGGACACCATGCTCCTGATGGGAATCACCCCCACGCTCAGCCCCTCCACCTGGGCCAGGCTGAGGTCGGTGACACACTTCAGGACGCTGTCGTTGCTAACGGTGCAGAAGTGCCACAGTCCAAAGAGCTGCCCCCTCGCAAAGAGCCAGCGGCCATCGCAGATGGAGATGGACGACAAGACCACTGCTATCGCCACGCACAGGATGATCAGGCTCCTGATGAGCGTCTCAAAGAAGGATTTCTGTGGTCTCCGGTGCGCCAGCAGCTGCTGTGCCTGAAAGGAGAGCGTGAGGAAAAACAAAACAGAGTTAACAGTGCTACTTCAGGGTGAGATGAAGCCGGAGGGACAAAGCTGTGGGATTCAGTATTTGAAAATATTTACTTGTGCGCATCAAACCCCTTCCCGCAGGGGAGGGCTGTACACAGGAGAAAGGAAGGGTGGGTGAAGCTCTCCCGGTTCCCTGGCTGCACAAACAATGCTCCCACGTCAAGGCCCGGGACCTGGATCACAAAAGCTCTCGGCTGAACAAGGTCCCTGCCCCACGATCTTGCGGCACAGTCTCGTGCTCTGGCAGGGCTGGAGGAAGCCACCGGCCCCTGGGAGGATGGAGGCCGGTGGCTGGGACGGGGGAGGCGGCAGCCGTGAGCAGGGGGGGCTCCTAGTTCCCAGTACTGCCCTCCTGGGCTGCAGCCAGCCGGTTTCTCCTCCTCCGGCCGGCAGCAGCAGCGGTCCGGAGCCGGGTCCTCACCCCGGGGTCGCACGGTTCAGCTGCCCAGGGGCTTGGGGGGCGGATCTTCGGCTGCAGCCCCCGCGGAACCGCGTGGGCAACGCACTTCCCCCTTCCTCACCGAAACCCTCCAAGGGACCCGAGATGTAATGAAAAGTCGAGCCAAGCGCCCGCAGCCCCCTCGGAGAGCCACGTGCGGCCGGGAGGGGGGAGCCGCCGCCGGTCGGAGAAGGCGGGAAGAGGGGATCCGGCCGGCTGCCCCCCGCTGCTCAGGGAAGGGTCGGAGCTGCTCCGGGAAGGGCGGGAGCGACCCCGGCCGCGCAGGGACAGGCGGAGGCAGCAGCCCCGCGGCGGGGCGATGCGCGGCCCGGCAGCGGGAGGGAGCGGCGGACGTACCTGCGCCCCTATGGCCGTCATGCTGCCGGCGGCGCCGAGAGACGCGGGCGGGCTGCGGCCGCCGCTCTTTATCTCCCCGGAGGGCGGAGGGCAGTCCCCCCGCCCGCCACGCCCGCGGGGCCGGGGCGCCCTCCAGGCCCCCCCGCGGCTGAGTCAGCAGCGCGGTCCCGACGGGCGGAGCCGGGCCGCTTTGGGTCGGGCCGAGCCGAGCGGGGCTGCTTCCCCACAGCCTGGCACAGCGCGGGGGGCAGCGCTGCCCTGGCCCGGGGCGCGGACTCGCCCAAGCCCGCTGTAGAGCAGCGCCGCCGGGCAGGAGGTGTCCTGGGCGGTGGCGATGCCTCTCGCCGCGCTGCAGCCTCGCCCCGTCCCGTGTCCCCGCGTGTCACCGGCTGCCGGAGGGCTCGAGGTGTGCTCCTGCCGCCAGGAACAGTTTGTGGTGTAGCGCCGGTGCCAAGCACTCGTGGACGGGGAGGCAGCCCCAGCCCTGCCCGGGACAGCGCTGGAGCCTCCGGGAGCGGCTCTGGGGCTGCAGTGATGGGCTGCGGTGACAGCCAGCCTCGGAGACGCCGGTGGGTGCAGGAACCCCCCGTCCTGCCCTCGCCGCCCGGGCCCCGCCGTGTCTGCGCCTGTGTTTGTGTTCCCGAAGCAGTTCGGCACCGGCTCCGCTGCTGCCATGGCCTCGCACCTTGGGCTGTGTGCGCGCTGTTATCTGTACCAGCCTGCTCTACCTTACCTATCTGTACCTGTACTGTCAGCAAAACCCTCTCTGCTCGTAAAGTTTTACTCCCTTGTTCTTTTTCTCACTCATGTTTTGCCATCCTTTAATGAATTACTGATTGCTCTTCTTTTTTTTTTTTTGTCGTCTTGTCTGAAACAGCTTTTAAAAAACCCTAGAAAGTTGGGTGTTGCTGTGTCAGCAGAAACTCTTGTTTTACTGCCAAATTCTGATTTTGACTCCAGCACAGAGCCTGCAGTTCAGTGGACAGACCCACGGGTGGTTGTTCTCGGCCTCCCTCATAGGCACAGGGGTCAGAATTTGGCCGTTCCCTTTCCAGCCTAAAGGAGTTGGAAGGATCTCCTTCTCCAATATGGGGTGGTAGAAGTTATTGTAACTTTACCCTTCTCCCAGCTTCCATTTCTGAACTAATCATCTGTCTATACAGATTGTCTCATTATTTTAATCTCTGTGCAATTTCATGAGGGCTTTCTGTGTTTGCTTTAAAACACCATTTATGTCTGCAATGATCTATCTGGGGTGTTTTCTGTAACACTGTTTCTAGTAAGAGTGAGTGTTATGAACAACGTTTACTTTAGTTTTCATACTTTCAATTTTAGTGATAAATGCTGACCTTTTTCTTTCTCCCCTCCTGCAGAATCTTTTGTTTAAATGTTTCTCTACAAAGTTGTATACAACGTTAGATTATATTTCTATCAGACACCAAATTGAGATTCTCTGCTTTTGCAACCCTTGGCAAATCTTTGCAAGGTCTATTGTTAAAACTTATTTTTGTGGGTTTGTGGTTTGCAACATATTTTATTTCTGAATGTGCTACAAAACTAGTAAACTTGATGCTTGCCACATCCGTTTCATCTTAGGTTCACCACTTGATAGAAGAGCTTTATGAACATCCTGGGCACTTTATTCCACAGGTTGAACAGCATTTCTGCATTGCATTGTGCAGACTGATTGCATGCATTTGCTGTTACACCCTTCCACTTCAAAGTTCCAAATTCAACAATATATATGTATTTTTGGCTCAAAAAGCATAAGCAGGTCTTGTTGTCTCATTTGTTGCGTGAGCTGAATAAATGCTGCTTACATGTAACCATGCTGAGCAAATGCAGACTTGGACCAGACAAAATATACCAACTCTTATCTGGCAAAAAACCTCACTAACTTATACTTCCTCTAACATCGGCTAAACCCTGCAAAGCATTAGGCAATTTGGCCCACAATTAGCAAAATCATTATGCATAAATCTGCATTTAAAACATCTGAGTCATCCTAACGATTTCAGCAATTAAAAATCTTAATTTTTAAAGGTGAGGAGTATTCTGCTGAGCAAGATAATTTTTTTTTCCCAGTAAAAGCCCATGGTAAGGCTCACATGAGTAAACACATGCATAAAAAGCCTTAATGAACGAGGAAATTGAAGTGGTTACTTTTGAAACCAAAACTGCTCCCCTGTCATACCTGTATTCTTTAGTAAACACATAATGATGTGCCAAGCCTGTTCTTTGAGGAAAAGGGGTGGTTGGGAATGGTACTTTTTCTGCAAATGAGAAATAGTTTTAATGTTTTGTATTGTATTTAGTTTCCCCAGATAGAAATGAGAATGAAACTTGACCTGGAATTATAATCAGCATTGAATAGGCACTTTTGGAGTCACTTTTGTGAAGTCACCCCAGAGAGGATAATTGTGACAAGTGAGTGCTTCATTTGAGCACTTGTTTGGCTGGAGATACCTCCTGGTAAAGCTGTCTGGCTTTAGAAAGCCTGTGAGAACTCTGCATATTTTTCAAATGTAATGAGTTTATCTTCATTTTCTCATTACAAAACAAGCCAAACACATTATCTGACTTTAAAAGAAAAAAAAAGTGGGAAAATGCATCTATACTATTTTTGAAAATCATGTGAAAATGGTATTTTAAAATAAAAAGAGCTCAGTGCCTTAAAAGAAAAAAACACCTTTTGTCTGAAAAATACATTACCTATGTAATAACAACACAGTAAATGACCTTTAAAGCACTTTAGAAGTATTTTTGGTTCAGTTGTGTTAATGTAGAGTTCTTGGTATATTGCCAGTTTCATTATTTTGTTTAGAAAGTCCCTTTTCTCTATTGTTTAAGTAGGCATTTCACATCCTATCCCTGGAGAGAAAGTTTTCGGGGAAATGTGTTCATAAATAATGGAAATTACCAGAGACTGTTGTACAACACAGAAATAGGTTCATCTGGTTCACTTAAAACCATGAGAAGTTTGACACTGAAGAATCTGTTCCAGCTTTTCTCCTGCAGAAGCTTGGAGAAGGTTCAGGACCGAAATCTGAGAGTCACCAGGGGCTTAGGGAACAGTTGCCCAATGAAGTGAAATCACTTAGAGGTGAAGCAGAACACGAGTGGCTGAGGCACCACCAGTCCACTTTCATCTAATCTTGAAGCCAGTTACTTCTGTAAATCCGTTTTTCTGTTCAATAAAATTCTTTCTGATCACATCTTTAATTCTTGGCATAGCAACTCATCCTGCAAGGCATTTAAACCCTCAGTTTTGTTAGATCCCTAGTTCAAGATATCTCTCCAGACAGAAGTTGGCCTGATCTTTGAGACAAATAGATCTTGAGTATCTTGCAGACTGAGACTTTGGGAGGCGTCCAAGGTCTGTATGGGGGGAAAAATGTTGCTACTTTTTTTGTGTCTTCCCAAAGCGGTGAGCATGTAGAAAATGTTGAGGAAGAAGGAAGAGGCTAGGTGTCTCCTGTCACTGTTCTTTTCCCTTCTCTTTTTCATGGTAGTAGACTGAAAATCCAGGTTGAAGAAGCTGCATTCAGCTCAGGCTGGGTTCAGCCTAGCTGGGCTGCAACAGAGCTTCTGGAATGGGGCAAAAAGTCAGCAAGCTGCTGGCAAGCTGCTCAAGCCCAGCAGCTTCTGGGAACACAGGCAGTCATCCTAGGTGAATCGTGCCCCAGGCAGCGGCATATGTACCAAAAGGGGGTTTGGGTTGTGCCAAGGCCCACACAGCTCAGACCAGCCCCTTATCACAACTACTTTACCTCAGGATTTTCCTCCCATCACTGCAAGTTATTGCAGCCAAGTGGACAAACTCATCCTGGCATGTAAAAGCACGTAAAGAGGAGAAAGCTTCTGGGCCAGATGGTTTCACTTTGCCTCCTGCCTGGACACCTCTTCTGTGCCACAGGAAGGTGGACTGGCGACCAGACAGGGGCTACCACATGTCCCTGCAGCCCCAGGCTCTCCCACTCACTGCTGGATGTGGATGGGAGGCCTGGGCTGCTGCACATGGTGATAATACCCAGTAATACCCACCACCAAGGTCTAGGTCCTATTGTCCATCCACATCAAACAGTACTTGCTAAGGGACTCAGAGCTGGGTTAGAAACATGCTGATAATATGGGATCCATTACAGTGATTTTGGCCCTCACCTCAGTTAAGCCTAATAAGAAGAGAAATTTTAAGCAGGACAGGCTTAAAGGAATACATACTGTATCCCAGCAAAAATTGTGTTTTCACTTCTGATCAGTTTTTGGACCTACCTCAGCATCACATTGCGGAGATCCAGCATTGGGTGCTCACTCATTATGCTTCAAATTCAGCCTTTTTCAGAGACCAGTGGCTTAGGATATACCTCAAAATATTTGCATCTAACCATTCTGACAAATCTGCTTTGAAATACACACTCAATACAAAAACCCCCCAAACTTTAGGCCCTTTAGCACTACTAGAAAAACTTGGCTCCATATTTTAATACTACAAAGGTTGGGGGAAATCATTCAATTTCTCAGCTGTCACATACAGATTTCTTCTCTCAGTAAAAATTCAGATCAATGGATTTAAAAATACCAAGTACGTTAAGCTGGGGAGTCCATCTCTCAGATTCAGAACTTACCTAGAGGAGCAGTGTTTGTTAGGAGATGACACACCATTACCTCAGCCTCCTGAGGAACGAAGTACAAGTTGGTGCCTTGCACATTTTGATGGGGATAAACAAGGTGTCTGCCTGGCTGTGTTGGCCAAGGTAGTGGTTTTTCTCTCCAGAGTGGGGAAAGAAAGCATCTGGTGATGCTTCTTTTGATGTAGCTCATAAATGTTATGTGTATGGGGAATAACTGGGAATGAAAGTTAAAAGATCACTGCAGACAAGCTCCATGTGAATTCCCTATTCTAAAGATAACACAACTAAGCTGTGTTTAACTTTCACAGATACCCTGGTTCTAGAAGAAATACAAGTTCATTCTATAAATGATGAAGACACATCTAAAATGTATTTGCACTTTAAGTGATCAGCTGAAGATTGGCTAATTCATAGATCTGAAGGTAATTCATAGACTTGTGGGTAGGAGAAAAAAATTAGATTCTATTTTTGTTCTATTCACTTTTACCCTTCTGAGTTTGTTACTGTGAATGCACTCAAATGTCTTACATCAGTGTAGTATCAACTTGTCTTACTTCTACACAGCTTTGACAATTTGGAAGACTGTGTAACCCATTTCTGGGGTGACTGCTGTGGTATTTAGAAAACTGTCCCAACCAAAATACACTTTCTGTCTCCCCAATTTATAATCAATCTCACAAGATGGCTTAGATGGCCAGTCACTCCCAAGTGGTATTGCCCAATACTGTTTGCTCTGAACACTCAGGGGGAAGAGCAAATATTTTGAACAGCAAATGCAATTGTCATTTATTTTTAGCAATATCATCAGGGTCAAATAAGCTCAAAGGTTAAAATGCTTGCATCATGAAACAAGATCACTCCAGATGAGTACTGAAGAATTTTGGGTCAGTTGCACACTACAGTCAGCCTTGGAGCACATTTTAATCAAACTGAAAAATTTACTTCGCAGAGTTGAAAAATCTGTTATGGGCCTTAAGCAACACACCAATACTGATTTGTTAAATCTGTGCTAGGAGTGTCGCACCTTCACATGTTTGTTAAAAGCAAGCAAAACCCACCAGAAAGATTTCCAAGGAAAACATCATCCCCTTTCTTATCTCTACCTGCAGTGGGTGCCAATCTGCTCTATGTTGCTCTGTGCAAGAGCTAATCATAGAAGCACGATAGAAGGAACACCATCTTATCACACACAGGAGTTAACATTTATTATTGCCATATCCAAAGTCCGGGTTCCGTCCTGCACGCTGCAAGCTCAGCAGAGCAGAGCTGAGTGTGTGTGCCAGCTGGCCTCTGACCTCCTGCATGTTGGGCTGCCTTCAGTGCACGTCTCTCCTCCTTCCCAAGCACTGCGAGGATCAGGATGTTGCTGGCCTTTCTTTGATCTAACAAAGAGGAAATAGCAGCAACTCCCTGAGTGGGTGTCAGAACAATCCCCTGTTTTGCAGCACTGCCCAGGCATCAAAAGCATCTGATTCCTCCACCAAAAGTACCTTACTGCAGGCTTGAGGCTTGCTGCTTCTGTTTCTGATCTCAAGGCTGTATACGATAACGGTTGTCTCATTTTACCACCTTACTAGTTAAATAAAAGCAATTACCTCTACCTACAAATCTGTTTGTAGGTGCTCTTAAACCACCACTGCCCAAGAGTTATTTATGCAGCCCAGGTGCCTCACACACCTGCGAGCACTAGGCAGTCACTAGGTCAGCAGTATTTTCAGGCAGCCCAGCATCCTACACATTTACAGACATTCATCCTGCTGCTAGACAACCACAGCAGCCCCTCAACTCAGCTCAGTCTGGTTCAACTCTTCCCTGCAGTGGTAGCACCCTCAGTTACTACCCATCCAGCCAAATTTTGTATCACTGCTTCTTGTCACAAACACTGTGTGCAGTCACCACCAGTACCTTTGCTTCTGCCTTTCATAGTCAATTACTGCAGAGCTTTTACTTCCACATCTTGAATTTTTCAGCTTGCTCCTGAGACAGTTGATTGCCAAAGGGCAAGCTAAATAGTAAGACCAGTGATGTTACTTTCTTAAGGATGGTGAAGCTGCAAGCAGAAAGGTGTTACTACAGTAAAAGATAAAGTATCCAAATAAAGACATACAAGGTAGAGTTCTCAGTCCCTTGTATTACTTGGCAAATGGCATTATTTGAAAGCCTGGCCAAGAGCAAACCGTCTCTGGGATAAGCACTGTGTACAGAGTGATGTTTTCCTAATGCCAGAGGTATGAGAAAGGAGAGCAGCACTGTAACAATTAATTGACACAGGGGTAACAAAGCCAAATGAGAACTGGGATATAGAACTTGCTACTCCCAACCATCCTTTAGGCCCAACTCCACCACTTTAGCCATCAAAAATTCTGACTACACCTGTTTTGACAGAAAACATGCTGGCAAAGCACAGCGTGCTCACAGTGCATCAGCTTCCAGCAAACAAGAGCAATGCAGGATCATTTGCTGGTATGAGCTCTGTTTTGATAAAGGTTGGCAGAATCCTTCAAGGATAACCAAAAATACAGCTGCCAAGATGGAGCTGTATCACAAAGATGTGCATTTAGGGCTAGAGATGAGGTAAAAGCATTTCTTATGCTGAACATCTGCTCTCACCCTCTCTTGCAAAGTGAATTTAATTAAGACAATCTCAAGTAACAGAGGATACAAGAGCAGGTAAAAAACCCCAAATACTTATTTTGCTTACGCAGAAGAACAAGGAAGAACGAGAATAAATAGCCTTTTTTTTTTGTTCTTTATCCCAACACATTTTAAAGGACAAAAAGCAACTCTAATAGCATTCCCCATTAAAAGTAGCAAAGGGGGAAATTCTAATTTTTGAAAGCATGTGAAGTAATCTCTAAATCTACTACTCACCATGTATAATTAGCTATAAAACTAGACAGATACATAATGATAGCTTTCATCCCTATGTAGTTCTATAAATCAATAATAAACCTTATCTGAAGAGTGCTTGAAGTCCTCACCTATTCAGATGCTAACCAGTACAGCAGGAATTACAATGCCTTATTCCTGTATAAGGTTGGGATTTCATTCTCAAATGCTCTATGCTGGAATAGTTCAATGTCCAATTTTAAAAGCAAACTCTTCCCTTTCCATCATCAGCAGCTCCAAGAGACTACACTAGGCAGACCAAAACAATTAAAAGCCTACTAGAGACGGCCACAACTGTATGTTTTGTAATTGAACTTTTGCTGATGATCACAGCAGCCTTGCCAGTGTTCAGCCAGTCTATACATGATTCACCCCTCACTGCAGCCTAGTACATGGCAACACCAAGCTGATTCTTTTGCTTTCACAGCATCAAGAGAATCAACTCCACTGCCTGCGGAACCTTTCCTTTCCCAGGGAAGGTTTTGTGTTCAGTATTTGCCTTTTCTCTAAAAGCCCAACATTGTTCTTGGGAAATAACATGTTCCAGAAGTGTTTTATGAAAGATGATTTGGCAGTTGTTGACTTAAGTCTCTGAAAGCTCCAGGCAACGAGTATCGAGCATCTTGTTCTTGGCACACACAGCATTAGCAATAACCTTTTCCAGATAAGCTCTGTGGTGCTCCAGCTTCTGTGGGTTGCCACTCACCTACTTGGGAAAGGAGGCAAGGCCGAGTGGTTCGGACACGAGTCAGCAGTGCCCGAACCCCCTCTAGCGGCACAAGGACGGGGAGGACGGCTCTGCTCAGCAGCGGCAACACGGCAACTACGGGATGAGCTCACAGTGGCCCTAAGGGACGACCAGCACAACAGCTAAAGTACCAAATGCACTTTAATGAGATCCAGATTTGGTTCCCAGAAGGAATTTATACCGTGTCAGTATATTAGGCAAGAACATAATTTCTCCTGGACTACAGGCATGAGGAGAATCGACTATGACATACTAGGTATCTAAGGTTACTCTTAGAAACCAGTTTTCCACATTATTAGAAATAAGGCAGGTTTCAGGCGTGCATGTAGCTGATTTATCCAGTCCTCAGATGCCGTATTTGCCCTTTAGTTCTTCCACTTTTGCTATGTAAGCTTTCATTGCATCTTCTTTGGACATTCCTGAAGGACAGAACACAGGAAGCAGTCAGACACCTTTCACAGATTAAGATGCCTTTTACAAGTCACAATTCCTTGCTGTAGCCCGTGGCACCAGAGAGCAAAGGAGCCAGGAAGGTCACTTGGCTGTGAATCCACTGCTGAAGTTTTAAATGAATGTGTTCCACCAGCCATGAGAAAACAGTGTTTTGCAGCAATGTTGTTTTTACACAGACAGCAACCAAGCAGTGTATTAGCTCTATTAATGTCACTGACAATTATTACAGGAATAATTGCTGCTCCTTAAAACACCAGAAAAAAGGCCCTATTGTCATAGATTAGGCCACTTGTTTGGCTCCTCATTTAGAGCTGAGAGCTCAATTGTTTCTTCTAAAGCTTTCCTACCTGGAAGATGCGTAACAGCTGGAGGGAGAGCTCAGTCTTTGGGGTACTAGGCTGGGACCAGGAAAACAAATTTAGGTTTCTGCTGCTGTTATCATTCTTCTTTATTAAACATCTTAGGCCAGCTGGGCATTTTGTACCCTAATTCCCTTTCACACAGGCCATATTTTTCAGGATTATTTCTGCCTTGCAGAGGTAATCAAAAGTAAAAGTTTATCATGGCATTCTGAACTTCCAGAACTCTTGTATTACAAGGTACCACTACTCTGTTTCTTGCTGAACTACGTGTGCCTTTCTGACTAGTTTGCCAGTGGTAATTTTATTCATTTCTTTAATCAGACACTTACCTTTCAATGCACTCCAGGCATCCCACTTTGCTTTGCCTTTGAAGTCCAGCATACCAGGGCGCTCTGAGAGAGACAGGATAAGCAGCAGGATTAGTTTGTGTGATCTGGGTGTAGGTAATACCCACTTGAAGGCTTAGTTAGCTCTTAACCATGACAAAATACAGTGGCTCATCTCTGCAGCTGTTGCATGCTAAGCTGTAGCAAGCAGATCATCTCAGGAGAATATGTTACAACATTGTTGGTGACAACAGAAATAGACCCTTTCAAATTCCCTTGAGACAGCAGCATTTGAGCAGAAGAGCACCAACTATCATGACTTGGTTTAATTGTACTTTCTGAAGTGCCTGATGTCACGTAAGAGGTATCCAATTAAAGAACACCAGCTCTAAAGTAAAGCAGAAATACCCCGAGGTCCATTACAGGTAGAGACATGAAAACAGACAGCTGTTTGTAGTAACATACAGCTTAGAACTCATTACCATCAAGTTAGTGGTGTGTTTCTAACCTACAGTTCTGCATCTGCATTTGGAAACCTTGGAAATCTAACTCACTGCACTGCAGGCTGTGGTGTGGCCGAGTAGAATGACGTGTATAGGGTTATTCTTAATGTAAAGTCCCCTTTGTGATTTTACTTCCTCTCTCTCTCTCTCCTTGAAGACAATTCTTACAACTCACAAAAGGAACTGGGCAGTATCGACAGAGCACCCTTGTGCAGCTCCCATGGCACAGTGACCTGCAGCTCCAGTTGGCAGCTTCGCTCCTCTCCAGCACAAAGCCCAGCAGTCACCCTCCCACAGGCTGCTCCTCTGCCGACTCACATTGGCTGCTGCTTCACGGGAGTGCAGCCACTTGCAGGAATGGTGGCATATTCACAGCTCTGGAGCACTGTTTCACCCTGTCAAGCACTAATAATGCTGAGGTCCAGCCACACCAAAAGGATCATATCTTAAACCCAAAGTCACTTCTTTCCTCCCTCACGCTGCCCACTTTGGAAAAAGATTAAATTACTTACCATTTCCTGTACACTTCACTGCCAGCTTTTAAATCAATGGACACTCAATAAACTTTGCCAGCTACTGGGTTAGGAGGCCAGCGCTCCAAAGAAATGACCTTTTCCCTTTCTATTTCTAGCTACTCCAGTGTTACACAAGGTTGATAGAGACACGCTTCACTCTAAATGTTATTCCAGAGGCTGAGCTGCCATCGACAGCAATGCAGCAAGAGAAGTAGCCAGAAACATTTTGCACTGTGTGCTTGCGGACACATCTTTGGTACAGTCTTTCTAAAGCACGATACTTAATTGCAGCTCCTATAGAAGTTTTCTCCTGTTCTTCTGGTTTTGCTTTCCAATACTATTTTTAGCAGCCAATCCACTCTAAATAAACTGTGTCATCCCCTCCAGTACTGCAATTCCACACTTGTATTGTTTGCCTTGCTGTTTAAGTCTGTATAACCGAGAAGTGCTTGCATTAAAGCAGCACCCCTTGGCCTGAGCAGCTACTTACTGACAGAGGTCTCCAAAAATCCCAACCCCAATATTTGTACAAAGCTAACACAAAGCATCCTCAGGCCCTCGCTGCACGGTTCAGACGGCAGCAGCCGGGTTAATCTAAAAACCACGAATTGCACAAAGCCTTATCGGGTCAGCCTGTGCCCTCCCGCACACAAATCCGTGCCAAGTCGGCACTGAGTCACTTTCGCTGAGCCGCGGGATTGCGGGAAGAGCAATGGAGAAGAGGTTTTGCCTCCCGGAGCGTCTCCAGCGCCGCCGGCCGGGGCAGCCGGGGCGGTACCTACCCGTGTTCACATCGCCCACCGTGGCCTGTTTGTAGTGGCTGTAGATGTCCAGCATCTCCTGGTCCGCGGGCTGCGACTTCAGCTGCTTCACCTCCTCGGCAGCTTTCTGGAACGCGGCCTGGGGGGAGAGCGGCAGCGGGTGAGTGAGGGGAATGTACCNGTCCCGCTGCTGCTGCTGCTGCTGCGGCTCCGGGGAGGCTCCTCTCTCCGAGAGGAATGGGCCACCAGCACCTCCCACCTGCCTTCTTGTCCCTGTGGAGGCGCCGGGTCGTACAAGGTCCCAGCACTACATGCGCTCGGTTTGAGTAAATATGAAAATCGGCGATTTCTGATTGTGCTCCCGATTCTTTGTACCCACAGTGTTTTCCATGCTGCTGAGGAGCAAGTGAGTTGAATGCTGTGGCCTTTACTGTATCCTCCAAGTCGCCAGCCTATGTGGAATAGCACCAAGAAAACATCCATCTGTGCTGTTTAGTATAAATCGAGTTATTTTCAGGTGCAACGTATATTTTCTTTTGATCGGCATGTGTTATTTGTGTGTTGGGTGATACACACAGCTCATTTCAAATAGAATTGGAACTCGGGGAATTATTAACCAAGGGGGTGTAAAAGCAAGTTGCTTTGTGTGGTGGAAGGTCTTTGTCCCCGTTCTGCAGATAGTACTTGATGAAAATATTGGTAGTTTGCTTTCGGCTGGCACAAATAGAGCCAAAGTTGGAGTGCACCTGCATGATGGTGGGGCACTTAAATAACCCCACAGCAAAAAAAGGGGAAAAAAAAGAAAGACACACAAAAATAACATAAGAAAGAACGTAAGGGGATGAATAGGTAGAAGATTCCCTCTCAGGACTGGAGGTGGTGACTGAGATGCCTGCTCAGGGATGGGAGGTGCAAAGGTCGTGCTGATGTTGCAGCACATGGGCTGCAATCCTTGCTCGTTGCTGCAGCAGCCACGTCAGTTTAGCATGTGGGCAGGAAGCTGAGGGATGCCCAGTGCCAAAAATAGAGAAGTTTGTCAAGGCAGAAAAGAGCTTATTTTCCTGTGGAGAGGAAAAACCCAACAGAACAGTACGTGGGCTTATTTGAAGAGGGGTTTGGGTTGACAAGGCCACTCTGTTGTAGGCTCTGCTCTCTGCTGAAGTAGTATAAGCCCACAGAGCTGTTTTCGAGACCAACTATTATAAATTAAATCCCTTAATGATGCAGTAGTGTACCAGGAGAATTATTTGCCTGTGAATGTGGGGGTGGTTTTTCACTTTTCCCTGGGGAGGTGAAAATGAGCGTTGTGTAACAGCTTAGGCATTTTTCAGGGTATTACACTCTCTACAGCATAAGTATGTTAAAAAGGCTTTGGGTTTGTTTGTATTAGGACATTCTTCTAGAGCACAAGGTTACTCGCCCAGCAGGTAAAGTCTTCAGTCACTTAAAACCCAAACAACACACTTGCATTTATCCACAGCGCTTCTGCATGTCTGGTAGGGAGCCTGGTGTGGCATTGCACAGCACAGATACTGGAGCACATGGTGTGCAGTATCAATGTTTGTTTTGAGACCCCATTACTGCTCCAGTAGGAATCACAGAGGTGAAATCCTGAAAGGCACGATGCCATTGATTTCTCATCGTGTTTTATCCTTGGCATGAGGCTCACCTGCCCCCTGCCCCTTGTTTTCCAGCTGCGCTCGTACGCAGAGGAAAGGCAATAATTCCTCCCTTTAATGTTTCCCAGGTTATTCAGAATTAATTCTCATGTCAGCAGAAAGCTCAACCGTCACAGTTCGTCTCGTGCGCTCTTTTGAGCACCGGAACTTCAGACCCGTGGTGTACCATGGAGTTCCCTTGGATCAGACAGTGAAGGAGTTCATGGCTTTTGTGCAGAAGGGTAGGAGGTTGCTGTCTCATTCGTTCGCTTCAGTCCCATGTGTTGCTGTTCCTGCACAAGAAAGCAGAGGGGAGAAAATGAATGGGAATTCTGTGGCTTTGGTAGAGATGCCAGATTTGTGTTTGCATCCCCTGTGTGCTTTCCTTCCTTAGATGAAAGGTCTGGAGTTAATAAGAGCTTCCATGGTTGGTGTGCCGTGCCTAAATTTGGATGGACTGCTTCCCCTGCCCAAATCCTCATGTTTATTCTAAAAGAAACAAGGAATTGCTGCATTTGGCTGAGTGCCTCAGGCTCCTTGAGTGGTGCCGTCAGGCAAATATTCATAAATTAATAAGAATAAATTAATAGAATTTAGAAAGTCTTTGATCCTAACTACACAAATGTGTGGAATGCAGGAACACAAGTCTGTTTGCTATTTGTGAGAAGAGAGAATCTTGAAAATTTGTTTTTGACACTGTGTGGTCTGACTGTGCATGTTTGTTTTTGAGTTCCTGTCTCCATCTTGAGCTTTGTGGTGCAGATTTACTCATCTGTGGGCTTTCTGTTTTAGAAGCCTGGTTAAAAGTGACAGTGAATCTAAAAGTTAAGTACTGCAGACCAGCCCACACAGTGACTTGGTAATTAGGGTGTTACCCTTGATCTTGCAGGTGTATTTCCACACACCTAAATGGAGACATTCAAAGGGTACAGAATAACATAATTTGTTTTTTTTGAATGAAGTCAGCTTAAACAAGTCTTGAGCTGTTACAGATGATAACATTTGAGCAACTCCTAGGACATTGCCCTGGGACTCATGGGTGCATTGTGTTTGGCAATTTCCATACTTCTGGGCAGTGATAGGCTTGGCAAGATCTTAGGATGCTTTCAGAAAACTGCAAGCACTTTCAGAACATATGGCACAGCTGCTGTTATGAACAAAAAAATAAAGAACAATGCTAAGAAGCTTGCTTTTGATGTGTGCAGTATTGCAACTCGCTGTTATTTGAGACAAAGCCAATGTCTTGAACAAGGCTTTTTAGAACCTCATTCCACAGGGGTCCAAAAGCCCTGTTCCTTCCTTTATTGTGATCTGTTTTGAAGGGGCAGTTTAAGATAAATTGATAAACTACTGGAGAAATCATGGCTTCGGCCACCTGGCTGCTGGGCACCCCACAGGTGACTGGGCCTTCTGAGGTCCTGTTTAAGTCACTGGGAGCACTGACACCAGAGAAGGTGTCAGCATTCTTGCAGTTACTTATGGGCTGTGTCCTGCAAGCAGCTAAAGAGTTAATTTTCTACAGTTTGGCTTCCTTTTCACGGCTGGTTCTCATGGCTGTGTTTGCTGAACAATTCAGTTATGAATGACAGTTGTCAGCTGTTTGTATAAGGTAAAGAGAGATGCTGGGCAAACTGTTAAAAGGATGTTCCTGGCAGATTTCTGAAGGATCAGACTCCCGTGATCATACCCTAATTGCACTGACTCACTGTCCTCATGGGGTGTTTTGTTCAGAGGGACTTCATGCTCAAATGGAGTTATTCACATATGGAGTCACTATAGAATCTGAGCCAAAGGCTGTGTTTTAGCATTTGATGCTCAAACAAGTCTCCTATGTTGCAGATTTATTTTGATGTAAAGGCTGCCCAGGGGATGCATGCATTGCACAGTAATGGAAAATGAAATACTGTAAATAATTAAAAAAGAGAGCTTTGTTTTAACTTTGTGCTTTTGTTTTAATAGATGTGTCTTCAAGAACAGGACTTCCTCCTCCTTTTAAAAATTACAAGTATGGTAGGTGTTTCTTATATTACTTGTTGTAATTACTGTCAAATGCCCACATGGTATTTTACACCAGCATTTATACAATTTAAAAGATAACTGCTGTACAATCCTAATGTTGGTGCCAGTACCTGCCTACATTTGCAACTCGATCCAGCTCTTGTAGCTGGGGCTGTGCCACTGGGATCTTGTCTGCAGAACTTGACCATTATTTTGAAGATCTGTTTTAATCTTTAAATTAGGCTGCATGGTTTACATTATTTGCTGCTGGGTACTGATGGGTTTTGCTATTAATTTTTTATTACTTTTATAAGTGCCTTTTTAACTCTGTCTTTACCCTAATGAGCAGCTTGTGAGCTCAAAACACTTTGAAATTGTAGGTCTCTGGGTGCTTATGTACTTCAGTATCTATTTACTGATGGTGAAGCAGAAGCTGAAGGCAAGAACTAGAAAATCCTTGACTTACATACTTAAATAGTTTGCACAATATAAGAGAAACAGGGGAACTTTGCTCCAAGTAGATATGAAAGCTCTTAAATACAAGCTGGTGGTATGAAATAGCATGATGTGAAATTTAAGCTGACTTTATCCTCTAATGTAAAGCTATATGTGTATTTCCTTTTTGTGCAAATTGGCATGAACATGTGCAATTCATCTGTTTGGGACAGAGAAAACTTTCAAATATTGCTAAATTACTTCCTTCCTTGGAGTTCGTAAACTTGGATGTCACTCACATATCTTTTTCTAAACTTGGCAATTCTCAAAGTTCCCTTGGAGTTTTCCTGCAAGTGATCCTCTGTCTCCCATGTTCTTGGAGTTGACAAACTCCTTCCTCTACAGTGATTTGAAGAACTGAATGAGAAACCTACTTAATACATGTGAATGGTAGTAAACTCTATTTGCCTATTTGGAAAAAAGGCAAGGATTTAATTTTGTGCTCTTGATGATGGTGAAACAGAGAGTGCACACTGAAGCCAGAAAAAGAGTTAGGGATTAAAACTGATGATACATCAGTGGCAAGGATTTGAATGTTACTATTATTTTTAATGTTACTTAAGGTCTTAACATCTGCAAGTGTAAGTTTGAATTTGGAGGTGCCCTTCACCCCATCTGTGGCTTTGGATGAGGGGTCCTGTCTGGAACTGCTGCTCTCAGTTGCATCCCTGGTGTTGCCTATCCCAGCTGCTTGTTCTTTCATCACTCAGAGATCAGTTTAGCTTCTCCCAAGGCATATGTGATGGCCAAGGGCCTGATTGTGCTGTGTAGGTCTGAGCATGACTTTAAAACCTGTTGCACCAGTTACTGGGGGCCTACTCCTACTGTATGGTGCTAACTGCAGGAAAGTTTTCACACAGGAAAATCAAAGCCAGGTTCCTCACCTTCCCCTCAGGCTGTGAATCATCCAGGTTCGTGTTTTTGGCATCTCTGCTGTCTCTTCAGTGCTCTACTGTCATATGTTTTTGTGAGGAAAGGGCAGTGAGACTTCTGCATGAGTAGTGCCAGTAAGAGTCAGATTTTTCCTCCTGTTTTGTTTGGCAGTGCCAGAAATCTTGGTTGGATCTGGTTGTCTCTCACCTTGCCTGTTTCAGCTTCCTTCCCTGCAGAATTTAGCACCACTTTGTTCTCTTAACATCATATATAATGCCATCACATTTTTCCTCTTGGATTAGTGCTCCAATTCACATCTCAAAGCTTCTGACTTTCATTTTCTCTTCTTTTCTTTGTATGGATCGTTCTCATTCTTGGTCTAGAACTCTTCTGAGGCAGTCTTATCTTAGTACCTTATCATTGCCATCTTTTCACTGATGTTGGCAGTCTGGGTGCCAACTTGCTCCATAAACTGCTTCTCAGTTTTATTTCCTTTATCCATGAGTGTGGAGCAGTATGGCAGGTAGTTCATAAAATCACTTAGAAAGTGGTATCTTATCAATTGCTATGATACACCTATTATCAGAAAAGGCAAGATAAAAAAATTGGCAGTATGATTGAGTGGGACTAAATGGGGATGAAACAGCAAAGGCTAGTGAGAGGACTTAGCTTATGAGAAGAGACTGTAGTTTCAGCTCTGTAAGAGTTAGAGAAGCCATTTAATAGCTGAGATGAAGACATGGTAAACTGCTGGGTGCCAGGGATGGAGTTCTGAGCAAGTAAAACTGAGACAACACTTCAGGGCATGACTGGACAAAGACTAGAGAAAAGGGCACATCTCAAAGTAGACAGAGGAGCTTAAAACTAACAGGCACAGGCTGGGTTTATTTGCTGTAGTAGAGAGGTTTCATGATTGCAGTACATTTTTTCTGTGATTGCTTGGTGTTTTTGTAATGTTTCTACGCAAGATGGATCCTGGTAATTGCAATTTAATGTCTGTCTTGCTTCTAATACCACAGTTATTACAACATGCCAAGGCTGCCTTCTCAGTGACCTCTGCAATGAGAATACAGAGTACTTTTTACCTTATGTAGTGTTTTAAATAGTGTTCAAGATGGGCCAGAATGGAATGGAAGCAAACTTCTGAGTGGGAACGTGATCTCTGTTATTCTGGACGTCAGACTACTTGCTCCTGGTAGTTTGAAAGCTGGTGTAGCCAATGTTTAACTTTGCTGTATCCTTCTCTTACCAGACTATTTCAACATATTCACTCTGCTCAAAACTAAACTAGAACAGAAGATGAGCAGACAAGCAGAACTGGATTTTCTTCTTTGCTGGGAAGGCATTGATGTGTTACTCCAAATTTGTTCAAACACAGAGTCTTTAGAGTTCAATCTTTTTTTTTTTTAGTGTTGCATGGCTTTAAGCCATTCCCTCTGGATCTTTGCACTCATCCAGTTGCTTTAGTGTTATTTTCCCCTGTTTTTCCCTTCTGTTAGCAAAACTCTGCCCATATTGCCAGAAGAAAGTGGTACTTTTTAAAAAAAAATTCTAAAAGCACTACACTGCACAAACATAAGATAAAAATTATTGAAGAGAGTATAGCATTAAAAGAGAAGAGGCTGTTCATTTTCGTGGAAAATGAATTTGCTTAACGAAATTTCTACTGCGGATGGTGGGTGTTGTGTTCATGAGAAGGAAAATTTCAAGGGATGATCTGAAGTGGTTACTGTGTCTTAATCACTTGCTGCCGATCAACTTAGCTGTGGTAGCTGACAGTGCATAAATGCTGTTGGTCCTGCCCCAACTGCATATGTAAAACCTGTTAAGTTAAAACACCCTAAGTGGCATTTAAATTGATGTGTTTTGACTGGCAATTGAGACGGTCATTAGTTGGTTATTGTAATTCGGCCAGCAGACAGAAGCCCAATAGGATGTGGTACCTTAATGTTGCATTGACTGCTTTAAGTCTGTAGCCCAGGACTTCGAGATTAAGATGTTTTCTCCTCTTTCATGTTCAATACGCAAAATTGTTAATAACAAAAGATCTTGAAGCTTCCCCCTTTGTTTGTTTGTCTTTCCCAAGTACAACTTTCAGTGTTGTCTGCTTATTAAGCCTTATTTTAGGAAAACACTATTTTCTTTCAGATACAATGAAGATTATTCACCAAGCACACAAATCTAAGGTAAGATTATTTGCTGTGTTCTTCCCCTTTTGCATGCTTTGATGCAGGCAGATCTCTGCACTGTCAAACAAGACCAGGGCAGAGGCAATCAGTAAATTCTTCTTCTTATCTTTGTATTCTGGTTCTCTGATTTGTAGACTGGTGAGCTTGTAGTGAGTTTGGAAGATGATGACAAACTGATTTTGAAGGAAGACAGTACGCTGAAAGCAGCTGGAGTAGGTAGGAGTACATTTGTATTGACTGAAGATGCTGTTCCTTGTGGTAGCATTAAACTGATAACTGGCTGATTATGTTTGGACAGGCTGCTGAAAAGTAAATGCTATTCCTGATGCTCTTTACACGACTTGATAATTATTCAGGGAAGCATTATTCAAATCATTGGTCTGAGGGCAGCAGGTATCTGCACTCCAAATGTTCAGAATGCAAATTGTGATTTTTAGAGGGTATGCTTATAATTCTGCTGAGAGTAATTTTAAATGATTGACAGATAGGTTATTAGTACCGTGTCTGCTTAGTCTTATCAGTAACATTTAAACTGATGTTTTGGTTAGAAATGTAAGTAGTGGAACCAGCATGGAATAATGAAATAAGATTAGATTTGTTTAATGTGCAGCATACAGTGCCTGATAGCCAGATTGCTCAGGAAAGCTCGAGCAGAATCATTTAGAGAATGTGCTGAACATAGCAAAGAGTTGAAACTTGACCTGATTTCTCACATTTTGACAGGAGACTACATATAGGGCATGTCTTTTGGTAATAATGTAAAGAAATGTCTGTCATGATAAAATTGATGGTCCCTGGGTGTCCTTTGGGCTTCTCATAAATGTGGCTGAATGACTTTGTGGCAGCAGGACACTTAAGGGATGTGTTTGCATTCCACCTTGATATGGACTTTTGCTCATTTGAGTCTGATTTGCCTGGCTGGAAAGCATTAACTGCCTGTGCTCTAAGTGCAGGGGCTTCACAGAGGAGGCTCCCTCCTGCTCCTGCTGCTCACTGATTGCTCCCCAGCTATGGAATGGGATTTCTTTCTCATAGGTTACTTGGCTCTCCTGTTTCCTGCGATTTATTTTCTGGTTCTAAGTGACTCGGGATGTCTCTTCAATGTTTTTCTCTGGTGTGAACTGCAACTGATCTCAATATACCTTTCCTAAAGGTCTTTAAATATTCCTATAATATGAATCACAGTTTTTACTACACCAGGTCATTTTGTCTGGGGGAACGATTACTGACACCCAAGCCTTACAGATTTGTAATTTAGTTAGCAGAAGATTCATTTAACCATGATCTTTATCTGTGTAAGGCATAAGGGGCAGTGCAGTTCAGGAGAGGGGCTGATGACAGTGCCAAATGTTGAATTAGCATCAACAAAGCTGTCTTCTTTCAAAAAGGTATGGATAAATATTTGTATATATTATCCATCTTTGAAACTGGGTTTGTAGCTACAGCAGTGAAACAGTTGGACATGATCTCAAAAAAGGTGTCAAAACATCAGACTAAATGTTACAGTGAAAGGAAATAGGAATACAGCAGCCTGTTTGTGTCTCTGTACAAAGGGAAGGGTGGTTCATTTAGGGCAGAAAATTATTTAAAGCTGCTTTTTTTCCCTTTCTTTTCTGAATAACAGCAGTTATTAGTCATTAGTATATAGAAGATATTTGTGATAGAAGGGGAAAACCTTTTCTCTGGATAATGCAATGTGCCATTATGCCATTTTGAATTTGGATATGTTCCAGTGTATCTTGATGTGAAAATTAGCTAAATTAGGAGTGGGGTGTTTGTAGTAAAATCTTGAAGATTTTACTTTTCTTCTTCAACAAGAACTGGAAAAAAGTAAGCCAAGAAGTGAAGTATGATAGCATGAACCACAGGTCCTAATTTTGTACAAAATCATAATTTTGTACCTTTTCTTTAAAATCAGTAAGAAAATTTGAAATCATCTATTGAGATTTTTTCCAACATCTAGTCTGGACAAGACTTACTGGAATAAAACAGTCAGAATCACCATTAGAAAATCTGGGAAATTCTGATACATGCAGAACATTTTTCCTGAGCTGCAGTTGATTGCCCTTGGCACTATACAGGGTTGGGCTAGGGAGTTATAAATTATGAGGACATTAGATAAGTATCCTCAGGAAAGCCTCTGTAGTAGTGATTATTATTACAGTTATTATCCAGTCAGCAAAGTTAATGCTTGCATTTTTTTTTTTAAAGCAGGGTGTATGTTAATAAATTGTTCAGTATTCATTACAAACAGTCTTGTCTGTTTTCTAGTTGAAATTCTAAAATCCCTTCTACTCTTTTTTTTCTCTTTTTTTTTACAAGACAGGCAGACTTCATTAACTTAAGGTTTAATTTAAAAAACGAATGTGGAACTTATTGGCTCAGCACCTTAAAGAATTCCATGTTTAATAATTGTGAAGGCTTTCCATCAGATTTGTCTCTGTTCTGAATTAGTAATGTTGCTGACTTATTGTTTTAGAAGAGGAAGTCCTTGACCTACTGGGTTGAAAGAATTGTGACTGTTCTGAACCTTTGTGGGTCCTTTAGCTCTGCCATATCCCTTGTGAATAATTAGAGGTATTTGAAGGTATTGCTGGAGAAGCCAATTTGTGTCTTTCACTTTGCATATTGTTGAAGCCTCATGAATTAATCATCAGCAGGGCAAAAAATTAACTTCTTCAGACACATATTTTGATGGGTCATGAGGGAGAATGTAAAGTGATCTGTAAAATATTCTACTGATCCTCTAAGTATTAAATTATTATACCTACAGGCTAATTTAATGCGAAAAAGAAGTTTCTTTCTCCCTCTCCTAACAGAAAAATGCACAAAAAAGAGTATATAATGCTTCATTACTTTCCTAGCATTTGAAGGTGTTAGAAATGCAGTCACTTAATTTGCTGAATGCTTATACAAACAGTTCTGAAGACTGTGTTAAATCTTGAGGGGTCTTGTGTACATATTTACTTCTGTATATTCATGTTCTTGGTGGTTTTGTTTGTCTGGGGTGCTTTTTAACGAGGTTAAATAACATCTTTAATACTGGAATCTTTTTTGCAAAAATATGAGGAAGAAAAAGAAAAGTGTGTGGTGATTTATAATTGTCTTTGACCATAAAGTTGCTAATTGTCTTCTAAGAGTCTAAATAGCTGGCTGTTGGTGGTTCATTTACTGGTGCACTAAATATTTAATTTTTTATTCGTTCTAGCAAACGAGACAGAATTAGCATTCTTCTGTGAGGAAGATTACAGAAACTACAGAGCTAATCCTGTTTCGGCCTGGTGAAGATCCCAAGAGATTGTTTTGTTTTCCCATACCTGTTGTAAATTTTCCTTATTCTGCTTAATGAGATTTTTCTTAAAGATCAATAAATCCTAGAGGATTTCTTTGCAAACAGTGCAATTCCCTTCCTATAGAAATTAATTTCTGTCAATATGCTAAGGCTGAGAGAAGGAAAACTGGGGGACATAAATGACCTTTTTCTTCCTCTGTTTTCTTTTTGCTGTGCTTGGCTCTTGAGCCTCAGGCAGTGCCATCCCTGACCTGTGACACACGTTCGTGGTGTGATCCCACAGCAAACAGTAGCTGCATATGGAAATTACACAATGCACAGGAAGATCCCATACCAGTACTAACTTCTAATGAAAATGCAGTGAAACCTCCTTCAAACGAAATGAAATGTTTTATGGCCAAATCACTGGGTATTTTAAAGAACTTGAGAAGAGAATCTCTCTGTTTCAAGTCACAGCTTTACTTCTCTCATGTTATGTTTGGTCTCTTTTGTTTAAATAGTGCAGACTGGCCAGTGTTTCATGCTTTTCAGTGGTGAATGCTTTCCATTATCCTCTCTTCCAGCCCTCTTTAGCATGCTGAAAGGGACAAATGTCTGTTGGGAGGCTTTTGTGTCCAAGGACCAGCTCGCCTGTTTCTAGCTTTACTTGATGGAGACACCTTCACATAGGGGTAGCAGCTTGAGTTCTGCCAGGACATCAGTGTGCCTGAGCAGGAACTGGGCATTTTTCCAAATGGAGTGAAAGCTCATGGTTTCAGTTTTAGGAATAAAACCTCAATGATTGTATTTTTTTGCAAGGAGAGGCCCAGGCTGTGAGCCACATGTCTTCAAGACTGGAATTGACTCCTTTACGCTTTCCATGAGCCAAATACTCTGTTGCTGTGTGTTTGTTCTTGGAAATTCCAGGCTTTCCTACTACATGAACCAAATTAAGAATGACAGAAAATAATCACGCATCCAAGAAAGTACCTTTAGATAGATACCACTTATGAAATGCTTTTTAGGGGGCACCAACATGAGACACTGTGCCTTTAAGCCTCCCTTCATTGAAATAGGAATGATGCTGGCTCTCTGCCTTAGCAGCTTTTTGGGCATAGGCTCTGCTAAATTGAATGAGACCTCACGTGCAGTTGCTTTAAACCTACACATCTACCCTGAGCTCTGTGTGAGAGCTGACAACGCTGTTTCCATGAGACTTTCTGGAGGAGTAACCCTGCCATTTCCTAGAGCTTTGGTTATTGTTTTTATTGACGTGTGTATCTAAATAAAATTTCCCTTTATTTTAGACGTTGGGCCAAATAACCCTCTGTGTATTGTTCTCACCTCATTTTCCTCATCCTTCCTGACAACTCTTTGGTTTAGGCTGTTTTACTCACCAACAGCTTTGCTTCAGAGTTTTATTCTCTTGTGAAAGAACTCTACCACTTTATCAGCTGTGATTTAAATGATTTTATCTTGTAAGGAGGAATCCTGGGTCACCTATATTTTCCTGGGATGCAGATGCTGTTATGCATGCCCTGATGAATTTATGAGGAGAATTTACCTCTTGCCTTCTCTTTCAGTCCAGGCAGCCTCTCTGTTGCTGGTACCTGCTCCCCAAACGTGGTCCCATGTCTCAGTTACCTTACACAGCCTGTCATGTTTGCATTTATGTGGTTAATACAAGTTTGTGCTCATCTTCTCAGACAGTTCAAGCTGATGCATTGCACTCCTGACTATCCCATCCTTGTTCAGCCAAATTTACAATAATGAAGGTAACTCTGTAAGAATAGATGGTGTACCAGAGAGATCAGTGTCTCAGGCTGGCCTGCCAAGGCATCTAAATGGTGTTTGTCAGCACATGCAAGCTCTCAGACTGAGCAAGCACTGCCATTCTTTTCCTCCTGTTCTGGGGATTTGAATTTGGTCTCCAGCCCTTTCAGACAGATTTGGATTAGTTTTGTGATCCCTTTTCTCTAAAACATTTGTGTTTGAAAGAGTCACCACATTTTAACAATTGTGCTTCCTGAGCTTGTGCAGTTCCCAGCTTGCAGTGTCACATCAAGTGTGGTACAGTGGAAGAGCAATTCTACAGCATCAGTGAGAAACTGTAAATGTTCCATTGCAAATATTCCAGAATGATGTGCCTGGCACTCCAGATTAACTTCTCTTTCCAAGGGAAGAGTTAAACTGCTGCTTTGTGAGCTCAGTTCGCTCTGGCAATGGCACTTCATTGGCTTCTTTCTCCAGCAGCACAGTGGAGCCTTTTGTAATGCTCTCAATGGCCATACTTGTAAACTGGTTTCTTCTTGAAGTGTTTTTCTACTGTGTTGTTTGTTTTTTTTTTAATGGGACTTTTAGTAATGCTTCTTTCAAGTAAACCCCACAAAACCACAGATAATAACTGAAAACTTGTTAGGAAAGATGCTGTTCCAACATTGTTTTGGTGGGGTATGGTATAGCCTTGTATCAAAGTAGGTTTGGTTCCAGGATTGTTGAGTACTGAATGAAATCTCTGAACACTGGCTAATAAATTAATAAAGGCTGAGATGTCTTTGCCCATGTTGTCATGAAATCCTCTTTCTGCTGAAGGAAATCACAGAGTTAGTGCTGTGGTTTGTTATCCTGGCAGAAATCATGGACTGCATTGGTTTACAGTTGCTTCTAATCAAAGGCGTAGTGGGGTAAGTCATACAGCCTTGCCAGTGTTCTTAGGCATTGTGGGTTTAATAAGGATTCATGTTACAGTGGGATGTTCTTGGAACCATTCACCATTTTTTTTGTTAAACAAAAGAACAACATCCAGAGAGGACACTGAAATAAGGTAAAATTTATCCTGGGTTATAACACTGTAGCAGGGAAAGGCAGCCAAACTGGAACCCCGGGGCGGTATGTTGGGTTTGGCTGTTTCTTGGAGAAAAAAATCACTTCAGAGAGACTGGAGTTTTGATTAGGAGGTGTGAAAGCTACTGAAGAAGAAAAGAGGGAATTTGGAAAGGAATTATAAATAGGAAGAAGAGGTAATAGTGTAAATGAATAAACAGCAAAATCTGCATGGGCAACACTCTTGGTGCAGAGATACCAGAGCAGTGCTGCTTTCTATAGAACTAAAGGTATAAAGATGGTGCTTTTTCATAATTTTTGGAATTGAATTCATGAACTGCTCGAATAGGCATCTTGTTTTTTCTGAGTTTGTCACATTATACTTTCTGCATCCAACAGTTTTAATTATTTTTCTGCCCAGAGGTAGTTATGTTGCCTTTTGAAGAAGCAAGAGTTAAGAAAAATCTGCTGACATGGACAGCTGAGTTAAATGTTGACCAATGACATAAAGGAGTCCTCAAAGATCTGATAAGCACCAGTGTTACAGTTAACTGCTTTATCTGATGTGAACATTCTGACTTAAAGGTGATCCAGAAATATGGTGTAAGCTGTGGTGTTTCTCTTTCACTCCCTGGGAGTATTTAACATCCCCTGACAGATGATTTATTTAAAAATGAGCTTGCAAGTAGCAGTCCAAGAGTTCCTTTCCGTGGCTGTGGCGGGACATCTGTGGGCCCTGTCCTTGGAAGCCACAGAAATCCTGAGTGTCCAAAGATCAAGAAGCTAAAACCAGAACATGGGATACTCACTCTTGGTCTCCTGTGACTGATAGGATCCTGGATACAGAGCAGGGCAGATGACTGGAGGCATTACAAATGCTTAAGTGCACACTTTTGGTTATTGAACAGTTCGGACTGAGCTCAGGCTTCCTGGTTGGCACCTGATCCTCCTTCCATTGCTTCCTTTCCATAGTACTACTTGGCACAGATTTGCAAGTGATTAATGAGTCAAGAAACGCCCTGGAGACAACTTTTGCTGCTTTTCATTTTATCAGGATATTGACTTTTCTTTGCTCCCCATTTCCTGTTGAGTCAGAGAAACAGACACAGCTTCGAACGTTTCCCCAGCCACTTCCCTTTGCTTCTTCTGCTGATTTGCACTGCTTTAGTGGTTAGGTTTGCACCTCAACTGGTATGCAATAGCAGCATTTCCTGTGGCAGTGAATGTACATTTTAAAAAATTTGTTCATTAAAAAATAAGCTTTGAAATGGAGACCTTTTTCTACACTGTCACTAATAGTGCACAACAAAGGCTCCTTTCTTGCTTTGCAGAAAGACTTGCATAGGACAGCACTGTCTCCCAGTCAGTGGAAACAAAAATGTTTTTATCATAATGCTTTGTATCTTGTAAGGAAATGAAGAAGTTACATCAGGAATGCATTAAAAAAAAAAAAAAAAAGGCAGTGAAAAGCCAAGACCTATTGCCATGAGCTCTTTGCCTGCAGAGAAAGCCACCAGATGTCAGCACAGCCTGTTCTTTGCTTCTCCAGAACCTCTGTCAGCCAAGAGATGTGTCATGTTTATGAAAAGTGCTTATCTGTGAACTGGTTTAGCCTGCGAAGTCTGTGCTAGGGTTCTGGTGATGAAAGCCGAATCTTTCCTTGCAGAAAGTATTTCTTTTTATATTAAAATCAAAAAGCAGCAAATTGAACTGGTTTCAGTGCTTAAATTCCTCTTGTTAGAGAGCATCCTTGGTGGAGCCAGTTCCCAGCGTATCTAAATCTTTGCATGCTGTGAGGAGGCATTTGCAGAACATTCATTTGAAGAATTGTCTGGAAAAGATCAGTGTTAATTTGCTGAGGTTTTGTAAAGTAGATTTTAAGTATGCCTATTTCTTTTAAACACAAGAAAAACCATCTGGAAGAGACACACATGCAAAGCAGAGCAAAACATCTTCAGCAACACAGCTTAAACACACAACAAATGTATCCTCCATGCTTCTGACCCTAAGCTCCCACTAGTTCTTCCTTGTAGTGCAAGGGCTGAGGGGAACCTGGTACTGCATTCTCTGGGCCGTGCTTCCTGAGCTGGGATGAGCTGAGGTGGGATATGAGTTTCGGAGCCCAAATCCAAGCACTGTGCACAGCTTTATGCTGTCAGTGATTAGAGCATGCATAGATGCTGCCTGGTTAAGAGGTTAAATTTGAATTTTTACACAGGGACAAGGTGTGACAGGGCTTTCTGCTCAGATTCCCGTCACTTTTCTTGCAGCAGCTTGCAGGTGCCAGGGAGGTATCGAAGAGAAGGAAGTTAAAGAGGCAGGTAGAGCCCAGGTGATGTAGATATTCCTTCCTCCTGTTTTGGGCTGCTTGTTTAGTTCCTTTCTTGTAGCATTATCACACTGGTGCCATGTTAGGGGTTTGCCACAGCTTGCTGTGGGAACTGCTTATAGATTCCAAACTATCACTATAACTCTCAAACACTGCTCACACTCTGGAGGTGATACAGGAGAAATTGCAGCTGTGCAGTCCTGGGCTGTGTGCAGGGGAAGACTGTGGTGTGCATGGGTGCAGCCAGTGTGGTGTGCAGGTTGTTTGGGAGGTGTCATTCTTGCTTCTGTCCTTCCTGCACAGTGCCCAGTTCTGCTTTGCTGGGGACCAGGATCTTGTCTGGAAGCTTGGCATGCATGGCAGATAGATGAGAGGAGAGGTGAGTGTTTGGGGTGGTGATGCAATGCAGGAGAGGATGGGGCACAGAGCTTTCATGTCCCAGTAGATGTGGTATTTTTGATCAGATATGGATTGTAACTTCTGTTTGTTATCATCCTCTCCCTCTGATACCAATAGATTCCTTTGTAGTGGGACAGAAACAGCTAGCCAGAGGAGTGGGAGTTTCAGTTGGTAGTAAATACATTAATGGGGTTAGTATGACAGATTAATGTAAGAATTTATCTTTGTCTGTCTATTCCTGCTCTCTGGCAGGTGACTTACAGTGTTGTGTACCAGGAATGTCAACAAGTACTGTAAGAACTGCTGCTGTCTGCTGTCATTCCACACCTGAGAAGGTTTAATTCTGCTTTCTAACCTAAAGCCCATGGAACATATTCTTGAAGAATAGTTTGGGAAGCCCTTTTTCTTCAGTGAACTGGGGTTTTTTAAATAGAAGGCATGGTGTTGGTCTGATTTCAACACTACCTTGAGGTCACATCTTTGCCTCCATGCTTGTATTAGTGTCAGTCTCTTCCTTCAAGTTACTGGTGGCAGGACAAGAGGAAATGTCCTTAAGTTGTGCCAGAGGAGGTTTAGACTGAGTATTTGGAAAGATTTATTCACCAAAAGGGTTGTGAAGCTTTGGAACAGGCTGCCCTGGGACGTGCTGGAGTCACCAACCCTGGAGGGATTTAGAAGACTTGTAGGTGTGGCACTTGGGGACATGTCTGAGTGGTGGGCTTGGCAGTGCTGGGGTAACAGTTGGACTCGATGATCCTGAAGGTCTTTTTCAACCTAAACAATTCTCTGCTTCTATGATTGTGTCCATCCAACTGGAGGCATCAGCTGGCTTTAGAGTCATAGCAGCAATCTAGCCGTAACAGCTTTGTATCCCAGCAGTTACTATCATGGCCATTTCTTCACTCCTGTTCCCCCGCCCCATCCCTCCCAAATCAAATACAACTGGTTCTGCAGAACACAGGCTTGAATCTTGCACAGTAACTTTGTTTTCTAGAGTGCTGAATGAGACAGCTACTTGAAAGCAGACATCTGGCTGCAGACAGCTCTTTAAGGCAGCAGGCTGGCATGCAGCAGCTGAAGGTAGCTAATTGCAGATCAGATATGGGAAACAGATAACAAGAGTAACTAACCATCAGAACAGCAGCTGTAGTGCATCCTCTGTAGTGTTGAGATTTCCAAATCTAAAGCAGATTATCTTCCTAGGAGGATGCACTTGTGCTACTTTAAGTCTTTGAAAGGTTTCAGTAATACTATGGCTTGTGATATGTGATCCTCCTGACTGGCCCCAGACAATGCTTATTTTTAGTTTTTGATTATGAACGTCCTGTACATGCTCTGCTAACAAGAACTGTCCCTAATCATAGATGGTATCTGTGTATTCTGTGCTTAGCTTTAAAATGTGTGTGGTTCTCACAGAAAAAAAAAACAAACAAAAAACCCCAAACTTGTGCAGAAATTCTGCAAAACTGATGCTGCTTATTAAGGCACAACAAACAGATAAAAGAAAACTGTCCTAGTGTAACAAATCTCGTTCCTCAAACCCAAGGCACAGTCTGCAAATCCTGCTAGCTCAGTGTCTGAAATTTAGAGCTCAAGAATAACACCAGGTTTTGTTGCTGATTGTAGCTGTGCTGGCCATCTTGGACAGACTGGAGGAAATATATTGCCCAGAGGTGCTGAAGCAAGTGCATCCCCCTAAAGGTTTAACTACAGTTTGATATATCACTTTGTGAGGAAATCCCTGAAGAGCAAGAAACCAATTGCACTGTTTAAAGCCTTGTATTATAAAACTGAAGGAGTGAGAGAACTGTACCTGCAGAGGTTAATCTTCAGCTCAGGAATTTAAATGAACTCATTAAAATCAACTTGCAAATTAGCTCTTTAAAATGCAATGCTGCAGATCCAGAAGTTGGTTGATCTGGCATGCCACTTGTATGAAAAAGTGACTCAAGAAGCAGAGAACAAATTTATAGTATTAAAACTCCATCTTTCTTTGCAGTCCCCCATCTGGAACTCCTTCTTCCTTGAACTCTGTATCAACAGCACTTTCTATTTAGTGAATTAAGCTTGTTTGATCCTGTGCTACAAGTGCTGTGTAATATCAGTAGCCCCCTGTAATGAAATATGTCTGTACACACTTGTGCCCTCTCACATGCATAGAAACTCTGTAATTGAGCCCTGGCACCATGGGTCACAGCAATGATCATTTTATTACCTTGATAACGAGATTCTACAAGCTGCTGGCTGTATTGGGTTTTATTTCTTAGTGGTTAAATTCTAGATAATCACACTACTCTACTACTGCCATTAAAGTAATGGTTTTGTTTAGGGGGAGGCGGGAAAAAAGACTCACACAAGTTCTGATATAATTATGTAGACCTGTTCAGAATATCTTTATATAACTACAGAGGCCAGTGATTAAAACTGGCCTTACTCTTACAGCTTTTCATTTGGTTCTTACATATCCCAGAGGCACATAGTAGGCAGTACAGAAAATAAAAATACAAAGATTTTTACATTCCAGCTATATATTCTGCAATAAGATATATGTGTGTGTGTGTGTACATATATACAGAGAGAGAGAAAAACTTCAAGTACAAAACCAGTTAAATGGTAAATTTTAAGCCAATCTCATTGAATGTCCTGTGCACATCAAAAAATGCTTAGGGAAAAGATAATTGAAAAATTCCTTAGTTTCATTTTCAGCATTCCAGAATCAGAAGAAATTACTCAAACTGTTGTGTCACATGTTTTAAGGACCAGATAAATACAGAGGGCATCATGTGAAATGCTGTTCTGCATTAGAGGAATTGGTTTTGGTCTTCAAAAGGGATGGTGGCTGGCTGGCCAGTCTGTTGGCACAGGCATTACCTGGAGACACCTGACCAGGATTCTTTTTTAGATGCTGTAGAGCTGCAGTAGCTGTGGGGATTTTGAGCTGGCTTGTCTGTCCCTTTGGGCTTGTGTCCATCTGAAAAGCCCCATGCTGACTCGCTGACTCCCCTTCTGCTCATGGAAACTGTCCCTTTGCCATGGGAAAGGGTCTGTAGGCATGAAAGTCCTGTAAACAAAGCCAGGGTGCAAACCTTCTGCTGGGCAGAACGGTGAGTCTTTAACCTTGCAGTGACTCACAACAAAACCATGCTTTTCCCCTCGAAGACAAAGCCTCCAAGCCTGTGTAATGTTCTTTCCCTGCCTCCTAATCTTTTTTGGCTGCCAGACAGTGGTCTTGCCTGACCTAAAGATGTGAAAAGAAACCTATGGGAAAAAAAGGCATTCAAATACACCATAAAGTGTGTAAACTGGTGCTTTTATGTTGTCTTTGCCTGGTGATGAAATGGAAAAGATGACTGAAAAACCAGGCTTGCTGTAGCCAGTTTTCCCTCAAGGATGAGTTAAACTCGAGTGGATGGAATTCTATTCAGGTGAAACTGTCTCAAATCCATGTGGAAATTTAACCTATCACCTAACCAGAAATAAACAGTGTTGGGTCATCAGTCTGCTTGGAGAGTGATTTGGTCAGGTGCCAATCTGGGCTAAGTTCTGGAGGTGGATGGGGAACCTAATAAACAGCTTGCTGAGGGGGACAGTGGGAAAGAATGGTACCTTCCCCACGTTGCCCAAACCCCATCAAAACAACAACAAAAAAATCACCTGCTTATGAAATCTAGGCTTTTCCCTCAAGCCAGTTTCTTTTTATTCAGCAAAAAGAAGCAGCTTTTGGAGACTTTACTGTAAGTGTTAGGCAAGAACTAAAATTCCTCAGTATCATCACTGGCCACATGAGCAATATTTGGAGAATGTTACTCACTGTAGTTACTTGAGGCTAAGCAGGGAATTCTTACGATCCTCTGTCTGTGTAGAACTCTTCCAGGTTACTGGAGCAATGCTGGCTTGTAGCAGGGCTTATGTGTCTCAAAGTTGATAATTCCCCCTGCCCTTTATATTAACTGGTCCAGTAACAAGTACTTCCTTGTCCCACAAGCTGTACCTCATTTGGTGCTGACAGCTCTTGTTTCTCAAAGCAATACTGAACACTGAGTGTCTTTTCCTTAACTGCAGGAAAATGAAGCTGTTCCAGGCATGTCCTTGTACCTGACCTTACTGAGGTAGTCTTCTTGTGTCATCCTGATTGCTTGCTTTTAAATGAGCTTTAGTGAATGGCTGTCCATTCAGTGTTTGGTGATTTGGATGTCCAAAACCTAAAGAATTATTCTGATAAAGAGCAAGAACTTGATAGAAAGCGACAGGTGAAACATGAAATCAGGACCGAAATCTTCTTTGCCCTGTGCCTTGTCCACAGTGGGTGTGAAGTCAGAAGAGCATTTCATGCCTGTTTTGTGATTTAGCAAGTAACTTTTTAAGGTGTAAGGCAATGAAGGACTGTGCCCAAAATGTACAACTGCCATGTTTTGATGTTGTGGTGAAGACTTGCTGATCCCTTTGCAAGACTGTTCAAAGATCTTTTTATTGCTAGTGAAACCAGTGGGTTTAGAGCTGCTGTTTTGTTTGCTTAAACGGGAACATTCAGGTGACAGCGATTTCTAAAGGCTTCACCCTATTATTTGATGTAAGGCCAGCTGGAAGGCCTTGGTTTTCTCCATGTAATTTTGTGAAGCAGCAGGCCTTTCCAATAATTATCCTTGCTCTATTTCAATCAAATACGGCTTGAAACTTTGGCTCAGTGTAACAGAGAACGTGGAGCAGTAGCTGTCATCTCAGAGCCAGCAGTGCAGACCAGACGTCTGGTGTTGGGGATGCCTCTCTCTCAAATGCTTTTATACTGCTGCAAAAGGTGCTTTATTTCCTCAGCTTATAAACATGCACCAGGCACAGCTTCCAGGACCAGAAGTGCTGTCTGTATTTGAGAGAACAGGGATACTGGGCTTGCTGTCGGATTTGATGATTTTAGTAAATTTACTGTCACAATAACATGGATATTGCTGTTCTGACTTGTCCACAGAGTTCATTGAGGAGAACAAAACCAGAGGCAATTGATCTTTCTAAACCTCACTGCCCTGACTGATCCATACACTCAAGAGGCAGGGTATCTTTGCTGTCATAAACCCCAGAAAATCTGTGCAACCTCATATTAAAAAAAAAGGCATTGAAGTTTATGAGATCAGCTAGGAAAGCAACTGAGAAGTACTGGTTTGGGGAGCTGCCAGCCAGCACCTGAAGTGACTGATCTGACTAACAGAGTCCATCAGTTTCCCATGTCTATTAGTGCTGCTAGCTCAGCTTTCACAGTCATTTTTAAGGCAATAATTGTCCTAGCAAATCAGCAATATAATTTAACTACTACTGTCTAACCTAGTTTGATGGTCATCCATTTTCTAAAGTCACCAAATTTTATTTTTTATCCACAATACCATTCTACCAAAACATACATATGTTTAAGAAAAAGAAACACCTTAATAGAAATGTTGATAGTGCTTCAAAATCCTCAAAGCTGAGGCTGTTAGACATTGCTGGAGGTCTCCCCGCTTGAAAATTCCCCCGTCGCACTGGGCAGAACAAACTTGACATATCTGCCCTTCTCCCAGCCCCTCCTGATTCGCAGAAGTCTGTGCTGGATGCAGGGCAAACTGAAGATGACTTTTGCTATGATCACAGTGCATGGGACGAGCAGTGTGAGGGTGTAGGTCGGGGGCAGGTAGAATTTGTACTGATTCTCATCGAAGGCCCTCGACCAGCCATATGTGAGTGTGTGCAGAGTGCTGATCACCAAGGCAATAAATCCAAGGGAGGACTAAAAGGAAAAGAAACACACACCAGTTAGCAGAGTACCTTGTGCCTGGCTGTTTTCCTGTATTTTTGACATTATTTTCTAAGTGTACGTGACACAGAGAAAGCTAAGGGTATTATTGCCGCGTTTCCTGCACAGAATAAAACATGGCTGGAAACCTTCCCTGGGTAGTGTGCCAGACTGCGTTTTTCTTTGTCTAATCAGAGGTTAAGTGTGACATTAGAAGCTCAGCATGAATTTCCCAGAAGGTGCTGCCAAATCAGCAGAGAGGGGGGCTCCTGCATCCGTGTGAAGCAGCAGCCCCCAGGCCCTGCTGAGCAGGTGGGCACAGGCAGCTCCCAAGGGCTCCTCCCGAGCTGCTGCTGCCAGCTCTGCTCCTGCCAGTCCCTGGCTGGCTGAGGTTGCTGACCAGCAGGATGAGGCATCGGTGTTGTGGCTCTGGACCACAGCTGGCACCGTTGGAAGTGGGTGAAGCCACAGCTCCACACAGCCACAGCAAAGACATCTTCAGGTGACTGGCGTCATCTACAGGAAAATGAGATTGTGTAGGCAGAAGTGCTCTGTTCTGAGGTGAGCAACAGCCCTCAAGGGTTTCCTCCTCTGTCTTAAAGATCTGTGTTGGTTTGAGAGCCAGACCATCAGGCTGTGTGACAGACTGAGCTTTTGGAATGGTGAGTCAAGAGCCCTTTATCCACTCAGGGAGGCAGCAAGAACCCAGCCCCTGTTCTACAGGCAAGAACTTCCCCCATTTTCAGTTGACATCATGCTCCCAAGCACCCACAGAGACAACATTTCCCCTGAATATTTCCAGCTGCCTCTGAGGGTTGCTCTCAAAGATAGGTTTTAAACTGTTTCCCTCATCAGTGGCTTCCTGCCAGCATCAGAGCTGGTGGCTCCTGAGCTTGCCAGCTCCCACTGCCTGCTGGCACTCAGCAGCACCAGGCACTCGCTGTATTTTCCTTTGTACAGGTCTTTGCTGCTGTATTTTCAGAGAAAAATGCAAGTGTAGCATCTTGCTCTGCTGCCCTACTCTGAATGCTTGGTCTAAGCCTGCAATAACAACCAAATTTCAAGATGCCTAGACAGAGAAAATTTTGCTGCTCATGCCCCTAACTTAGGGAAGAAAGCCTTTACAAGCCAAAATATCTGTCTTGGTGCAGAGATCAGCAAGAAACACGGTCTTCCTGAAGGCATGTCCAGGAAAGAGGACATGGCAGGGAAATAAGGAACCAGGGCAAGATGGGAAGGAGGACTCATCGTCTTTTGAAAAAACAGTTTCAGCCAAAAACATACTCAATTCAAAGCTTCCCCTTCTATTTTTGATTGCTGAGAAACAATTTAAAAACCCAGACAACTTTTAAAAGTGTAACACGTTGTTACCAAAAAAACCAGACCAAGACTCCTCTAAACTTCAGAGCTAATCTTTTAAGCAGCTGAGGGGACAGGGCAAGAGAGGGAAGGAGAGTTCTAAACTGTGCTACCAGCTCTAGGTATTTCACTTTTACACTATCTATCAGGCACCCATGTGGGTGTCACTGAGTCCTGCCAAGGCAGGGAACAACTCTTCTGTGTTACAGCTGAGCATTACTCACGGTCATGCCAGGAACTGGGAACAGAGCTGGGAACTGAACCTCAGTCCTGTGTGCAACCCCACACTTTCAGGGACAGATGCCCTTACCAGAAGCCATGTCCATGTCCTAAACCAAAGTGGCAAAAAGCAGCAAACCCAACAGGGTCAAGACTAGTTGCACTTGGAAAATTAAGGAGGAGTTTACTGAAATATGCCGTGGTCACAGTTGAACCTAACAGCAGGACCTGACCTGCAGATCATCCATCATTGATAGGTTGAGCTTCTTTCCAACAGGCAAAAAAACCCTTGGGTGGCAAAAGGTTGGAAGTACCAGCTTAGGACTCATCTGCAAAGCAGGGAAGGAAAAAGGGGACAGAGTGAATCCAGGAGCAGCAGATGCTTTCTGCCCTGGGCAGGGGGGGTGCGTTCACAGTCAGCCCGCATGGCAGAGATGTCAGAGCTGGAGATAATTACTTTGTTCCTCTACAGCTTCTCTTTAAACTGCTGCTGGTGCTGTGGGAGAGCAGGAGTGGAAGTTAGCAGGACAAAAGGTGACAAACCATTACAGGCACTGTGACTGACCCACCTTTGTGTGGATGGCGGGGCGGGGATGAAACAGAAAGGTTAATTGGCAACAAACACACGGCTGAGCTGTGGTGGCTGCAGACAGGGCTGGCAGCTCCTCTGGCGGCAGCGATGGGCTGATCCGCTTGTAACACAAACGAGGAACTGACTGGGGAGAGCAGGGGGGGCCCGGGGGGTCCCAGTGCTGATGCTGGCTGAAAGGACCCACGGCTGCACCCGCCAGACAGCTGGATACAGGCAGGTCTATAAGTGCCCAAAACCCAAACGTTTTGCTGATTGCAGCTTGGCTCTGTATTTACAGCTCAATATACACCCAGTATAGTACAATGCAGAGCCTGCTGAGCACCCCAGGGGGCCGATTTGCCAACGTGCCTAGCCCTGATACCGCTCTTTGGCTCTCGTTGATCCTCTCTGTGCAGTTTCTGGCTATGAAATCTATCTGGGTTTTGTTTTAAACAGTGGCAGAGGTTTCTTTTGTACTGTCACAACACGGGGAGTGTGGGGCCAGCACCCCTGTAGGGTATTAAAGCCCTCTGAAAGATGCTGTATGAAGATAGTACCTTCCTGATGCAGGCTTTGCATATATTTTCTATTCTGCATCAACTCTTCTACCTTGCCCACTTCCTTGGTGGGTGCAGGCTCCCTGTAATGCATCAGCGAAGGTGATCCAGTCCCATGTGGCTCATTTAGAAATGCCTGGGCAGCACTGAAAGCAAAGAGCCCCTTCCTGACCCAGATATGTTTCTGACTTGTGCAGCCATCAGTACTATGAAATCATTAGCTCAATGGAAGCAGCTCTGGCCTCTCGCGCTGCCTCGACAGGAGGGTTAGAAAAGGTCTGATTACAGATTCTTTACATCTTATGCTACATGAACTATGAAAGAAACCAGGTCAATTCAACCTTCAAATTCCAGGAGGCCTTCTCAGGATGGGAAGGTAAAGGCAATCATACACATTTTTACTTCTCAGGCAATTAGAGTTGATTTGTAAATCACTGGGGAACATTAAAAATGTCTCCTATAAGTTGAATTACATACAAATCATTCCTGTTAGCCAGTGTTTTGATCCTGTACATTTTCTGTTAAAACTGGACACAGGGGGGAACTGTGTATCCAATTTAACTGTATTTAATTGAAATTTGTGTATGTGCAGGAGCTACTGTGAAAATTAACTTTTTTTTCCCTATAACTTTGGCAACAATACAAATGGAATTTTCGACCCGTCAGGCAACAGATGTGTATTTTAATACTGTGGCAGTATATGGCACTAATACAGGTGTACACACTGGCTGCTGGAAAATGTCAGATTTGGGAAGCTCTGGGTAAGGAGGGGACTAAAGTGGCTCCTGAATTTGTCTCACATGGGGCTTTTGGTACAGCATCTCTCAAACACCATCCAGTTCAACTGAGATGGGAACAAATTACTGCATTTTCTGGAAGGCATCTGGCTGGGCTGTTTGCACTCTGCATTTCACCTCTTTTATGCTGTAGAAGTGCTAGAAATCCCAAATATTTGAGAAAGAAGCCTCATGCTTCACCCCTTGTATTTACACTGTGCCACTGTGCATTAATTCAGGGAGGCTCACACTGAGCTATGTGAATGTAACCTCTGGAGCCTGGAAGCAGTAGCTGTAGCTGCTCTTTCAATTTCCTCAAGAAAGGCATCACCGACTTACTGAGGAGTAAATAATTTAAAACATCCCTCATTAAAAAAAATATATATATGGAAGCTAACATGCCAGGAGATCTGTAACCTGCTCTTTTTACATGGTATTTCCACAGAAAGGCACAGTAACAGCCATTCCTCTCCTGCATGTGATCAGCTGGGAGCTCGTGTCACACTGTCACGCTTTATTCCATGCAGACAGAAATAAGTGCGAGTATCTTTCCATGAACTAAGCCAGCCAGTTCCCATGTGGGGCAGCCAAGAGCTATTTTGGAACCGACCATCACGCATTTGTCTGGTCCCAGTGCTGACATACCCTTGGAAAGGCTCGGGAAGGGGTCCCAAAGGGCAGGTGTGACAGTCGTGTTACACGCACTACCTGCCACGACAGCGTGTGTGTTACATGACACAACGCCAGCACCCTCCAGGACAGCTGCCAGGCTGCCTGGGGAGCCAGAGGGAAACTCAGGGGGTTTCAAAGCCTCCTTCCAGACTGCAAAGAGATACTTCCCTTCGTTTGGGATTCCTGGTATGAGATGCCTAAGTCAGGATTGATTTATCCAATGTCCCAGCAGCTGCAGCCCTCCCCTGAGACATGGTGGTGAGAATTATTATGCTCCCATTGTCCAGTCTGAAAGAGAGGTTTAAAGCCAGGTCTCCCTTCTCCTTGAGGGATGATCTCTTGGGGTCAAGCTCTCCTGGTGCAGCTCTTCTACTCAGTGTAAATAATTACTGGCTAGCCCACAGCAAGAGGGGGAAGAAGACAAACTGGATTGCTCGTTTGGTGATCGGGGCACTTGCGGGAGAAGCAGGGGAGCAGGCTTCAAACTCCTGCTCTAATGAATATTGAATTATTTATATACCACTGAAGAGCTTTAGCAGAGCTTAACAGAGGCTGGATGATAGGTATTCACCTCTGCATCCCTGAACCCTGCCCTCCCCTTTGGAAGGGTTAGGTGTCTGCCAGTGTGGTGCACAGGGAGGCTCCACAGGGAAGCTGCAAGGGGACGGGGTCCTGCGGGGGCTCACACATGTTGGGTGCCACAGGGGTCACTGCAGTGGGACACGAAGCCTGGTGCATGCTAAGCAGCCCTGGTGTGGGAGGCACAAGTAGCAAGGGGTTTTAGTGCTGTGGGATATGACTGTGACAGACTGAGTGGAATCTGGCCTCAAAATCAGCTCTAATGTGCAAGGGGATACTTGAAAGGTTCCTTCTCTGCTATCCCTGTTCATTAGCCCTAAGCCTGGCTCCAAATGTATGCCTTAAAATGCTGCAGCCCCTGAATACGGTGTCTGTGAACATCCCATGGGGTAGACTCAGGTCACCAAGGGAATTTGGCCCTTGGGAGCTTGGCCATCACTGCAAGTGGGAGGAAGGCTCCTAAATCACTGAGAAGGAAAAACTACATTCCTAATTCAGTTTTTAGAATCAGACATGGCCTTTTCATTAAAACCATACCCAGTTCTCTGTGCTGCTTGGGCTCTGGCACTTCATAGACCACTCTGAGCTTTTTGGACTTACTGAACACGGGTGCATCCAAGCTCTGCCAGACCTGTCTTTCCCCTGCACTATCCTCCCAGGCACTTTTCTTTTCAGCAGCTCACTCTCCCTGAACAGCAAGTACAGATCTGTGTCCTGTAGCCAGCTGTCTCCACCCTGAGTGCTCTGCCTGCCCTCCACAGTCTGCTGTTCCCCACAGCAGCTCTGCTCCTGCTGATCCTCATGGGGATGCCTGTGACACCTTATATTTTCCCTTCTCCCAAGAAAAGCACCTTCCTTAGATAGGACAAGCCCTGTGTGAGAGCAGCACAGCCCCAGGACACGCCACAGCCCTCTGCCCCTCACTGCCTCTGGGTCTCACCTCCTGGACGAGGGGTCTGTGGCTCTGGGGTGCACAGGAAGGGTTTGCTGCTGACATCAGTGCACAGCTTGCAGCTGCCATGCCAGAGCAGGATGTGGTGGGAAAGCAGGTCAGCCCTTGCCCTCCCTGGTCTGTGTGAGGGCCTGACTCTGACTGCAGAATCACTCTCTGGCATCAGCAAATGTTGACTTTACCTGAATGAAACTGAATTCCCTCCAGTTGAGAGAGTTTGCGATGGATGGAAGTGAAGTGATGGCAAGTAACGACAGCAAGCCCAGGGCAATTATTCCAACAGAGATATAAATCTCCATCCTCCAGACTTCCTCCTCTACCCAGATTGTCATCTTCTTCTCCACAGCCTGGCATGACAACGAAGGTTTGTTAAAATGGAGCGCTTAGGGACAGAGGAACTGAATTTTAACTGTTTTGGTTTTGGAAACAGGTTTCCTGGATGAGCATTGGGTCCTATTCACATCTCCAGCATTATTTGCCTGTTTGGGAGATGTGGAAATCCTCTCTTAGCCCACAGCCATTTGGCCAAAGCTAGACCTGTTTTGAAGCCTGCTGGGAAGAACTGCTGAATGCTCTCAGCTTCCATGCCTGTAACCACAGCAGCAAGCCCCAAAGTCACATTTGGAAAGATAATTACAATGAGAACTCAGTTTAAAGCCATGAAAACAAATACAGATGCTTGAATATGTAGTAGTCTCCTAATAACCTTTGTTTTAAGTGCATTTAGGGGGGAAATTGTTCATGCTAATGGAAGGGAAGATGGGTTTTATACTGCATGGCAAAGAGGAACATTTAGAACTGTCCTCTTTAGCCCATTAAATGGGTTTAATTTACTAAACAAAGATGTTGCTAGAAAACAGGAGGTAGAGGGGAAATGAACACAGGATGCTTGCCTGGGATTAATGTGCAACTGTGGCAATCAAGAACTTGCTCAAGGCTGGAGCTGAGAGGCTGGGAATGGTGTTTGATGGATGCTCTGAACAGGCACTGCTGCCAAAACCAGCCATCCTGCTCCCCTGTGCCCTCACAGCTCCTTCCCTCCTTTTTGGGGCAAACATTTGGAATCACTTGGGCAAATACCCCAGCACAGAAAGCAGAGTGGTTGTGGGGTAATTCCTTGATCATGTTCCCCACTCAGCTGCAGGAAGCCTGTGCCATCCCAGGAGGGAGCAGTGTGGTGCAGTGAGAAGTCAGGGGCAGCAAAGAGCAAATCCCATCCTCCCAGGGTACTGCCGAGCTACAGAGATGGCTGAACTGCCTGAAGGCAGCAATCTCACACTGGATAAACACTGCTGAGAGTCTCCATAAAGCAATAAAGTCCTTTTCCATTTCCTTGTTCTTATATAACCAGTTCTTCACCACCATTCTGTTAAACTCCTGCAGGCACACGGTGATGAGGACACGCAACCCTCCCTGGGTTATGACATGGTTACTCCAGCAGGCACAGTTATGAACATCAGTGTGAACCAACAGGGATCTCCTAAGATTTTGGGAGCTGAAGAAAATCTACTCCCTCCACCATTTGATTTCTCCTCTCCTAGCATTTTTCCTGCCTCTGACTTAGTTTCAGACACACCAGTGCTGGGCAAGGCTGGTTTCAAAGGCTTGTCTGTGCTTCTGGGGAGCAATGGCACGGGGGGGTTGATGCTAGCCCTGGCTGTAAGTGCAGAGGGAGCTGTGTATCCAGGGAGATGGTAGGTCCTCAGCACAGATGGGTGAGTGCCCAGTGTGTGGTGTGCAGCTGACTTATCAGGGAACTGCTCCTAGACATAACAGCTTATTCCCACTGTCCCAAACCTGCTTTGGAAAACGAATGAAAAAGCCAAGATATTAAGCCCCCCACCCAGCATCTGTATGAGTTTAGAAGATTCCTGCAGGTGCTGCCCTGAGGAGCACCCCCGTTACCTGCTTGACGGCCGTCTCGATTAGCAGGTAGCGGTGGGAGCGGCGCATGGGCAGGCAGAGGCTGTACACGGCGTGCAGGGCTGCGCAGAAGAAGCTGAGGAGGCCAATCTGCTTTCGGTGCAGGAGCCACTGGTCCAGCCAGTCTGGGAAGCGCCTGTACTTGGTGCCGTAGTAGAGCTGGGAGCAGGCTGCCAGCACCCCGGGCAGGTAGACGAGAGACAGCATGACGTAGGACACGCACGGCAGCGTGGTGTTGACCACCTCGATGGGGATCTTGTACAGCTTGTTCTTCTGCTCCCTGATGTAAGGGTGGATGACCTGCCGGATCAGGTTGTAGGTGAAGAAGCAAAGAAAAAGCCCCAGAGCCAAAAAGATGGGGATTTTCCAGGCTGGCAAGAGGCGCAGGGGAATGTTCTCAATCTCACGGGCTGATGACATGCAGCCCATGTCCACAGGGGTGAATCCCATGACTTGAGCAATTTCTGCTACAGCGCGCTTGGCTTCTTGGTTATTTGAGCAGATCAGAACCTGCAATGAACAGAAACACACACATAGGGCAAAGAAATCAGGCTGCTGGGATTGAGTGCATCGGGAGGGATTCTGCGTCACAGGGAGCCTACATAATTCCACTGAGCATCATGACTCCTGGCAGGCTTTTTGACAGGGATTTACCATGGCTGCCAAAGACCTCTCTCCTGGGCAGGCTTCCTTTCATGCGTGCATGAAAAAAGTTTGTTTTACTGGCTCTGTTTAGATAAACAGACAACTGAATAATACTTTTCACTTAGGCAGATGTGAGTGAGGGTTTCACTTAAGCGTGAAGTGAGTGAGGGTACTTCATTTCTGGACAAAGAAATGCAGAAGCTAAGGGGTGGTGTCTGGATGCCATGGCCAGCACTCAAGACTCCTTCTCCTGGAGCCTAAGGCCATTTGCTGATGCTGCCAGACCTCAGCTGCTGGAACAGTTGGGATTTAGCCCTTGCTGGAAGAAAACAATACCTGCTTATTTCCATCCCTGGCACCCGACTGCAGCGTCCATGCAGAAACCACATTAAACCCCTTTACCACGGTGCAGGCTGGGAACAGGGAGGCCAAGTACTCTGCGTTGGACTCTTTGTGATGGTTGATCTCAGTGTTGTTGCTAACATCCACCAGGATCTTGCCCGCCAGCACATCAGCCAGGTCGCAGAGCGTGGAGTAATGTTCCCTGAAAATCGCCACAAAGATGACATCCACCTTCTTCACTGCCTCGGCCTGGAAGGTGACCTCTGCTGCAGCAGGGAAGAGGCTGGCTTTGCGCTTCGGGTTGCGGCTGCCGACCACCACCTTGAAGCCAGAGCACACCAGGCGGACGGCCAAGGACCGCGCGAAGTCCCCGCTGCCCAGCACCCCCACGGTGCGTCCGGCCGGCGGCGTGGGGCTGGAGTCACCCTCCGTGCTCCGATGGCCCAGCAGGGGTTTGGCCATGTCTCCTCTGGACATCCTGGCAGGAAAAATGAGGAGAAATGGAAATTCACTGTGAAGCTCTCGCAGAGACCCAGACCACATGTGAGGTCACAGGGAAAAATGACACTTAGGCCACTCGAACGCATGGTTTTGGTCCCAGTAGCCCAGGACCCATTGGCCAAACCCACCAGGAAGTGTGCAGTAATGTACAGGCACCACTGGAGGGGCACAAAACACCATGCTGGGTTGGAAGGTGAAGGCTTTTAGAGAGGTTTCCCAGGGCTGTGTCATCCAATATCTGCTGGATGCACTCATCCATCCTCTGCTGTTCTTCATGCTGGCATCTCACACTGCAAAGCCAGGCCAATGCTAGCAGCAATCAGGACCAGAAACCTCTCAGATTCCCATGGGGCTACCAAATACCTCCAGAAAAAGGGGTCCATGGAGATCCCTGAGACTACATTTGGAAAAGCTGGAGGGGTGCTTCTGATTTGCCGGAGCAGAATCAAGGCAGGGAGCTCAAGTTGAAATGAAAGTGTCCTAAAAGTGGTAAATGAAGAGAGTTGCAGCCCTTGCCTGTTCCAATATTTGGGTCTGGCAAGCGCTGTTTGCTTCAGCTCTTTAATGAGTAATGAGAACTCATTCGTGACATTTAAAAAATATATTAAAACATGATGGGATTTGCTCATGAAAGATCTTGATGAGCTTTACAAACGTTAATGAATTTTGCCCTGTAACAGATTAGATATTGAGGGCATGGAGAGGTTTTAGTCAAATCAATAAATTCACAGGCAGCACAGCAGCTGAACCTGGAGGTCAGAAGAAACTTGGGCAGTGAACTGCCAGACTGCTCATGGGCTGTGTTGGAGGCTCAAATCTGCCTCACGACTTAAGGAACGGCAAATTTACCCTAAAGGAATGGCAAATTCCTGACGGTTGGATTTTTAAAGGGCTCAGGAGGCAGCTCAGGGAACTTATACACCAGGACCTCTGGCTTTTGTATTGGCACCCTGCTAGAGATTATAATAAAGACTGTAATTAACAGATTTGTGATATGCTGAGGATGGAGACAACTTGGCTTTGGTGCAGTCTTGCCTTGTAGCTGACCAAGTTCTTTCAAAGTGAAGGTGACCATTTGGATGGGGTGACCTGGTCCCTGGTGCAGGTGTGTTTTTCATGGGCTTTTGGAGATGTCCTTCACCCAAGGCTCTTCTGGGATTGGCACAGTAGTGGTGCAAAGGGGAAGGGCACTTCTGCATGAACAGCTACCAATGGGAAACAAAGGGTGAGAAGAAATAAATGATTTTCATTATGGGAATAGGTTGCCAAGGGATTTCCCTGAGGATTTATGCTGTTCAACATGCTCATAAGTGATCTGGGAAAGGGAGTGAATATTGAGAAGATGGAACACATGCGTGGTGATCACAGAATCATAGAATGGTTCAGGTTGGAAGGGACTTAAAGATCATCTCCTTCCAACGCTTTGCCATGGGTAGGGACACCTTCCACTAGACCAGGTTGGTCAAAGCCCCATCCAACCTGGTCCTGAACACCTCCGTGGATGGGGCATCCACAGGATCTCTTGGCAACCTGTTCCCTTGCCTCACCACCCTTACACTAAAGAATTTCTTCCTAATATCTACCCTAAATCATTTAGGACAGTCAATCTTTCTTGTGAAGAATCTGCAAAAGGATTGCCTGATCCGAGGTGCCTGAGCACCAAAGTTCACTACAGACACTAGAGACACATGGCAAGAGCTGCCTCCGGGCATAAACTCTCCATACCATAGATACACTTTAATGAGCTGTAAATTTGTTAAAACCACTCAGAAAAATGATCAAAGGGTCACATTACTCTGAAAATACCAACTTGGTGGTCCCTGGCAGACACACATTGAGCACAGCCGAGTTACTGGAGGAAAAGATCTCTCACACAGCAACCACGATCTCAATCCTGCTCCTCATTGAAAGCCTGCAAAACACCTTCAGCAGATGGACTTTGAAACTGTAATTCACTGACCTAGGTACAAACCCATCATGGTTTCAGTGACAATACTGTTTCTATGGCAGAGGTCTGTCTGCTCTCCTTGCCTCTCCCCAAGCACCTCCTTGTCCCAGAGACCAAAATGTGTGCTCATGGAAGCAGTGCTATCAGGGGAAAACAAGTGCCAAAGAAAGGCACACTCACTTCTCCCCTTTAAAAACACATGTCCACCATACAAATACAGAGATCAAACAGCACACTGCAGGTCTGCTTATTCCACTGCAAAAACAAAAAAAAAAAAAAAGGGGGAATAAACATAGAAAACTGCCACAGGGAAAAAGTGAGAGAGATGACTTTCAGAGCTCTGTCTGCAAAGATGCTGGATTTTTTTCCTGGTCCCTTCTTATCAGACACTTTATCAAACACTCAGTGTTTTACTTTTTAGAAACCACCTTGCTTCACCTAAGTTTGTTAATGTCCAGAACTATTTGTTCTAGGGCTGATGCCATTGTTCAGCATAATTAGCTTGCTCTCCCATATCTGCACCCCCCCTTTTCCACCACGTGTGCACACAAAATATTACCCTGAAATAAAGAAAAGCATCTCTGGCTCTCAGCCACAGGGGGAGAAATCAGCATTCAGGGTGACAAAGTCATTGTTACCCACAGACTCATTTCATAATCGATTTAAGGCGCCTCAAAAGTTCTCTCTGTGGTCCCACTGAGATGTAAATTTTGCTGCAAGCAATTTTTCTTGTCGTGTATTTCCTCTGTCCTGCAGCTGCCACTGAACATGTAGAGAGATGTTGGCAATGTTTGGAGATAAACATCTTTGCTGTCTCCAGTTATTTTGATTAAAAGGGATGACAGAATTAAGCAGCCTTTGAAGTCAGCAGGATAGTTACAAAGTAAGAAGACTCAAAATCTCTTCTGTGGATTTTGGTGTGATTATTTCAGTCATGCTCTGACTGGTGGGGCTTTGGAGCAGGAGCCATCCCTGCTGCAAGCCCTTGGTGGGATGGTCCCTGCTGCTGGCGGCTGCCTGTGGGCTGCATTGCTGTCACTGCCATGCACTGAAATCCTCCTGAGAAAGGAGGGAACACCCCTCTTTCACCATAAACACATTTCACCGAGACAAACACTGTGATCTCTGCCTAACAGATGCCTGGCAATGGACTGTCTGATTAGGCAACAGCTTTTTTTCACTTCTGTATCTCTGGGGAGCACGCAGACCCCCTGCCCCCTGCCACCACCCCTGACCTACCGTGTCCATGCTGCTTTTTCTGCACCTATGGACACTCTAAAACTCTCCCTCCCAAAGCTAATTCACCACAGCAAGGTCAACCCATCCAGAGTCGGTGCAAAGCACCATGGCCAGGATGCTGCAGAGCCAATCAGAGGCAGAGGAGCTCATGAGTGAATACCACAGTACTTGGACACATCTTTAGCATCTCCAGACTTAGATGAACCTCATGTATTGATCTTCCTTATCAAAGAAACCGCACCCTTGCTGAGTTATGGCACGTGTGATTCAAGGAGATCAGTTTCCTACCAAGGAAGCTACAAGAAGATTTAAAGCACAGCAGCCCAGTGGGAATAAACAAACTCCAATCCTAACTGGGCAGCAGCTCCCTAACTAAAATATTGAATGCAATGTACAGCTGCCCTTCAGCTAGGCTGCTAATGCCACCCTTACATCGCTGCTGTGTCCTGCTGGAGCACACTTGTTCCCACATGCAGTTCAGTGACTGCATTGCCATTACTGCTATTAATTGCAGGGCAATAGCAGGGATGGGCAGTGAGCAAGATGGGGAGCTCCCCTCTGCTGGGCACCTGGCCAGAAGGCAACTTCTGCCCCAAGGAGTGGGATCAGACAGACAGCAGCTGCATGAAAGGAAGCAGTTGAATCTCTGTTGCCCAGGCAGAGGGAGGGAGGGGTTCTCACAGAAGAAAAACAGGGATAATTCTACATATTTTGCACCTGAGGCTTGGCAGAGGCTGTTAGCTTAGGCTCGGTGCCAGGCAAACAAGGTTTTTCTGCCTGTCTGCCCACACTGAGAGGCCTCACTCAGGTTTTGCAGCAGGACAGCTGTTCTGGATGGAGCTGGGCTGCAGGAGCCCACTCAGGTGTCCCTGTGCTGACAGCAGAGTCAATCTGCCAAGCAGATCATCCCTCACAGCTACTGGGGAACGGGCACATTTGTTATCCTCTTTCAACAGACGTGGGGGACTGAGATACTAACAATGATGGGACTCCAGCAAGTTTGTCTGGGATGACCTAGATATCTTTGACCATGTCTTTAACAATGAGACCATCTTTTGGGGCCCCTTTCACATCCTCTGGTGCAGGAGGATAGCCTTGCTGGTTCCTGTAATTTGCAGTTCAGAGGTGTGCAACTCAAACACAAGTTGAGTTGCACACCCTGAAGAAGGATGGACCTGTGGTGGCAAGGCATGAGCTTTGCTGCAGTTCTGGACAAAAAAATCAAGATTCATTTCAATGCCCTGGTGTTCAGATTTATCAGATAAAGGAAAAGTTAGTTTTTCAGTAACTCCAATAAAAAGGCAGTGTTTTAAACATATCAAACTGTGTTGAAGAATATGGCAGCAATCTCATATGGAGCTCCAATGAATGTCCTGTCCAGTGAAACCAAACTGGTTCCTGTTTGCACAGAAACTCATCTTTGAGCTCAGCCCCACATACTCAGTCTGCACCACCTTGGCTAAAACAACTGCTTTTGTGTCTTCCCCCGAAGTCAGTGTTTGTTTAGACCGACCACAACTGAGTCTCCAGAAGCTGTGGATTCAACCCGTGCAGGTCATCAAAGAGCCTGCTCTGTGCTTCAGCTTCTGCTTGGGTGTTACTCGAGATAAAGCACATGATTATTATCCACATTCCTTAACGAGCACAAAAGACCAGCAAGGCAAATGAGTAATCAAAAGCTGCAGCAGAGCCTTTGGTCCGGGGATTGCAGAGGAACGTCACCACTTCTGCACTGGGAAGGTCCCTCTGGGCCCTGCCAGCCATGGCTGGCACCCGGAGCACGGTCCCACAAACACACGCACTCCAGGGACAGGGGTGATCTCTGCCCCCAGGGGACTTCCAGTCTGCACGGAGGGACCTTTGAACCATGAAGCCAAAGCCCTCCAGCCTCTGTTTGCAGAGCATCTCTTGCTGTGTTAACCCTCCAAAAGCCCCAGCACCTGAACCGTTCCACGCAGGTCTTGCTGTGAGCAGAAATATATATTTTTTTTGGCTACCACCATTTTATTCCCAGGGAAAATCAAACATTTCAGTCTCTTTCCCACACATGGAGCATCCCTCCCAGGAGCACAGCGAGTGCCATGAACCTGAACCTGTTGGAACTGGAACAGATTTAAGTAATAAAAGAGCTTATCCAAAGCTGCTTTAATCTCAGCTCTGGTGCACATTTCTGGAGACCTTTCAGTCCTGCCCAGGCTGACTGGAAATGACTTCCCCGGCTCTGCAGGCAAAAGAAGGAGCCAGAAAAACCAAGCTTGCTGCCCCTTTCCTTCTTTCTCTTTCCAAAGCAGTTATCTCCCCAGTGGTGCAAACCAGTAACTGGCAGAGGATGGAAATCACCCTTCCAGAAAAGCCGTGTTGCAAACCTACCTGGGCTGCCAGGCAGGAGCGAGAATAAGGAAATGCTGGGAGCTGGGTTGTCCCCACTTCTGTCCTCCAGCCCCTTCGCCCACAGGCACATGGGACAGGGATCGGGGGGGGCTGTTCACCCCGTGCCCCTGCTGCTGGGGTGGGGAGGTGGGACAGGGACCTGCGGCGGGAGAGGTGGTCCTGCCCCGAGCTGGCATCACTGGGTGCTGAGTACGGCCACTGCGATGCAGTGGGGACAGACCTGCTGTGGGCTCCAAGGACTGCTGTGACCCCACACCTGCCACAGGACCTGCAGAGCTGCTGTGACCCCAGACTTGCTGTGGGGCTCCAGGAGTTGCCGCAAGTGCCCCTATAACTGTTGTCCACCCTGAAGCACTTTGCATTCACAGGTCCTCATCCCTCCTCCTGCCCCAGGGCAGCTCTTTATCTGATTACCTCATTTATCAGGTACTTGTCTGCTAAAACCACTTCCATAAGCTCCTGCAGAGCCCAGCTTTCTCTCCTCTTTATCTCTCAATCCAGTTAACCTTATCCCTTCCTCTTTTACCCCCAAAGGATGCGGCAAATGATTTGCCTTCTCCTCTGCAGACAGACACATTCTGTATTTGGAGAACAGATTTCACATCTCCCTTCAGTTTTTCCTGCACAAGTGAAACCCAATTCTTTCATCAGAGCTGTTATTTACCGAATGTCCAACAACTCAGCCTCTGTTCCTTGCACTCATTTTTCTTGGAGGATGCCCAGAACGGCATTTTCCAATTGAACCCCTGAAAGGCACCAGCTGGAGCAGAGACGACGCTTCCCCAATGCACTGCTTCTCTTTCTTCATCTCAGGAAGAACTGTTTGCTTTTGCACAACTGTGTGACACTGTTGACTCATGGGGCACAGTGTCCCTGTCCTCTGGCTCCCTGTGGCTACTGTCTGGCTGGTCGCTCACCTGGTGTCCAGGCGGTCAGTCAGTCCTACCACACAGGACAGAACATGTGCCCTGTTTTTTACAAGTCAGCTATCCAGCTTGTCACAATCTCTATTTCTTAGTCTCTTCTCTAAAATGTTTCCAGTCTCTCCTAGCTCAGTGTCACCTACAAATTCAGTGAGTGCCTCCCTACTCCATCACACACTAATGAAAACACGAGCTGACAGGCACTGACCCTCCCTACGCCATACACCCTCTGGTTTACACACTGAAAAATATTGAGAATGTTGTTTTTGGAAGCCAGCAGTGAAGCCTACAGTATGTCCATGTCCCTGACCACAAGATGTTCTTCATCAGGACCAAAATTCAAAACCATCTTTCAGAACAGGGGAAAGTGGAGGAGACAGGGCTACCAAAATTTCCCACAGGGGCAAAACAGCCTCTTTTTCCCACACAAGCTCAGATATTTTGGCTACAGTTCTCCTGTAGAACTACACCAGCCTGTGATCACTTTGCAGGGACAGTTTCCCTCCCCAAGGATAAACACTCCACTTTAATGCTGAGCAGAAAAATTACCCATCTATGATAAACAACTGGAAAACAAACCTTTGGCCTGTTTCCATCAAAATGGTGCACTTTTAAGCAGTAACCAACAGGTTCTGCCATAGATATCCTCAAACTCTTCTCCCCCAAATTTGCCTCCATTTGCAGTACCACTTCTCTGCAGCAAAGTCCTTGTCTGACGAGCTTCCTCTGCTCTTCTGCAAAAACATCTTGCTGCCTGTGCCCACTGTGTTGATAGAGTAATGAGAAGCCTGAGAAAGTCCTGCCCTGTCATAAAACATCACAAAATGGGCATCTGAAAGCCTGGGAAGCCCTGAGGTTTTACTGTAAGACCATGGAAAGCCCAGACCTGAAGCAAGATGGAGTTTGCTAGAGCAGTGCTGATGCTGACACAGCACACAGGAGCTTATCTGGCTGATGTGACTCTGAAGGAGAAGGTTATTTTCTCGGCTTAGCATCTCACAGTTTTTCAGTGACATAAAGGGGCAGTTTACAACAACTTCAGGTGCTGTACTTAAGTTTTATGTGGCTTCTCTTGCTTTCTGTTGGGGTCTTCATTGTGTTGCTGCTCTTACCAAGTTAACAACTCAGTGACCCACCCGTTCCTGAGCCTTCCCCTCCCCAGGTGCAAGGAGAGCAGGAAAGCAACCCAAAGCCTGGATGGTGGAAGCTTCTCAGGTAGATCTAGTAATTCCCTGCAGCCAGGCATGATGGGAGGAGGTGTTCCTGCCTAAAATGAGCTGGAGCTTCCACCCTTCTCTGGGGCTTCAGAGATGGGGAGACCTGACTTCAGCAGCCACCACAGGGAGCTGGCAGGCTCCAGCACTTTAAAACCTCTTTGTTTCTTTCCAGGAAAGACATGGAGTGTGCATGGAAATATTTGTGTTGGCTATTTCTGTGCTGCAGCGCCTGTTAGAAGGGTGTCCAAGATCAGCACTCCCTTGCCTCTCTGATTTTGCTTCTCCCAGTCACTCACAAGATGCACAGGACCACACGGGGAGAAGACAGCCTGGGAGGCAGTGTGGGGTGGAAGGAAGACACAGCCTATGGCAGAGGGCCAGCCCAGCTCCTACCGATCCCTTTTTTCCCCTCCATGGAGCACAGGCACAGTACAGAGGTAGCTCTCAGCCAGCCCTAAATAAGCGCAGTGGTGAGAACAGGGAGCTCTGCCCAGGAAAGGCAGTGAAGCTCATGTAGGGCCACGTGGTGCCTCTTCTGCCTCTCCCAGCAGCTCCTGGGAAGCTCCTGGCAGAGATGGGGCAAACACAACTGGCTGACCAGGTAGTTAGTTATCTTTCAGGATCCAGATGGGTATCTAACCTGAATGTAAGAAGGATGTGGACCTGCTGGAGTGAGTCCAAAGAAGGGTCACAGAGATGCTCAGAAGGCTGGAGCACTTCTCCTATTAAGACTGGTTGAGAGAGTTGGGGTTGTTCAGCCTGGAGAAGGCATTGGGAAGACCTTAGAGCAACTTCCAGTACCTAAAGAGAGCTGGAGAGGGACTTTTTACAAGGACTTGTAGTGGTAGGACAATGGGGAATGTCCTTACAGTGAAGGAGGTTAGGTTCACATTAGGTGTAAGGAAGAGATCCTTCACTGTGAGGATAGTGAGGCACTGGTGCAGATTGCCCACAGAAGCTGTAGATGACCCATCCCTGGAAGTGTCCAGGACCAGGTTGGACAGGGTTTAGAGCATCGTGGTCTAGTGGAAGCTGTCCCTGACCATGTTGGGAGTTGGAATGAAATGATCTTTAAGGTCCCTTCCAACCCAAGCCATTCTGTAATTCTATGATCTATTAGTGCTTGCACATGATCAGCAGTTGGTATCAGCCTCCTTCAGTGGTGGACATGGTATCTACAGACCCTGATTCTTGAAGCCTACATCCCATGGGGAGCTCTTAGGACATTTCTGCCAAAGACTACAGTGGTGTATTCATACTAAATGGAAATGCACGTGTTACCAAAACCAAGGCTTTCGAGAGACTCACTGAAAATCTGAGAACCTGGAAAAAGGATGGGAGGAATTTCTGTCTCAGTACCTTAAACCCTGGGAAAATTTTCAAAATATTTAGGCCCCAGAGTATGTAAAGGCTTTTGGAAATGTGTTGGAAGCTCCCACGTCACTACTTTTAGAAGCTTTTTACTTTCAGTTAAGTGACAGTTCACTTAAACTTAGATGAAGATGGGAAGCTGCTTAATCCACTGTAAGCCTGCAGGGAAAACTACCCTATGAAGAAGCAGTAAATTCAAATTTGAAAACAGCATTTTCTTCCATTATGAGGTTGACAAAAAGCTAACTCTAATCAGTGATGGTAAACTTACAGATAACAAACTGGTGGGTTTTAGTTCCTGGTGTGTGACATTTCTTATCACAGCTGCCACTGCCTTTCCCACCTCTCAAGAGAGCTGGCATGGCTGGCCTACTTCTTCCATCATCGGAAAAAATGTGTTTCCCCTGAATCTAAACCTGCTTCTATTTATGGGTGGGATACAAGGTCACAATCAAAGCATAGTTCTTAACAATAAAACAAAAATAAAAAGCAAAGTAAACAACAAAAAACTGATTATGCTTTCAAAGAGCATGTTTTCCTGGGGTTTGATGTGGTTTTGTTAAACACAAACTTGTTGAGTCATCAGCATTTTCTTCTTTACAATCAGAGAGGAAATCAAATATGTGCAGTGAATGCAGCATCTTATATTACTGTACATTTGTTTCATAGCAAATGTGATTTTAGAAGAAGAGAAAACGAAAGCTTGATGCAGTATTTAAATCTTATTAGTCCTGCATCTCCTCAGCCCACAGGAGTATTGATGCTGTAGGCGACAGCCTTCCTCTCCTGCTGTCTCTCAGTTTTAGTTTCTTGCCACAGGAGGCAATTTTCTGTGTGTTAGTTTTATTTAGGCTACTCTGATGGAAATGATCTGGGGTCCTCCGTACCCCTCTGCCCAGCTCAGGCATTATGAACACAAATGCTCCCCCAAGCTCCCTGGTGTTCAGCAAAGGGGCTGTCATGGGCAGATGTCACACCCTGGCCAGGGCCACAGGACAGAGCCACAGGACAGTCCCACCCCAGCTTCCATCACCTGTGGGATGCTCCTACTACAAAGTCACCTCTACAATTCCTTCACAGCTTTCATCCCTTGTTACTCTTACGTGGATTAAATGCTGAAGTTCCCCCCAAAAAGCATCCAACCTTTGTAGCTTTTACAAGTCCCTACATCGGTTCAGAAACCACACAGCCGCTCCCTGCTCTCCTCTGAGGGACCCTGGGCCCTGGCCAAGATTTTCCCCAAGTTTTTTTTTATATCTCAGTGCTGATTTCTCCCTGGCTGGAAGAAGCCACTCATCTCTTCAAAGCATTTAGCGAGCTGAGAATGAAAAGTGAAACCTAAGCGCCAAGTGCTGCTCCCTGAGGAGCACAGCCTGAACGTGCATCCATCCATCCACCCATCCATCCCCGCTGCGCTCACGAGGACCGCATCACTCGGAACAGCGAACTCGACCCGTTCCGGGGGGTTCGTGCCCGGTGCCAGGGAGTTTCCCGCACCCGCAGGGATGTGCCCAGCAGCCACGGAAAGGAAAGCGCTTCCCGCGGGCACTCCGCACCACAGCCCGGCGGACCTGCCGGGGACGAGCATCCCACCGACCTCTCCCCAGTGACCGCCGGGACCGGGACGCACCGGTCCCCGCGGAACTCTCCGCCCGGGACCCGGCCCCCGGCCCCAGCCCCAACACCAACCCTCGCACCGAGGCGGCTGCGTCCGAAAGCGCCCTGGGGGCCCGGACCCCCTGTCCGAGCCCAGGGGNGAGCGCGGAGCGGAGCCGTGATGTCAGGCCGCGGGCTCCGCCCTCCTGCCCATGTGCCCGCCGGGGCCGCAGGCACCGCTCGGCTTAGCTGGGCTCGGCACGGCACAGCCTGGCCCAGCACGGCCCGGCACAGCCCGGCTCAGCGCCCAGCCCGGCACCGCCCGGCTCAGGGGGAGGGCGCGGGGGCGGTGAGACCCCCGGCCCCGTCCCCGCAGTGCTGCCCGGGCGTCACTGCCGTGCCCAGGTTAAACACGCAGGAGGGCATCGCTGCCCGGGCAGCCGGGCCGCGGTGTCCATTACGGACAGGAGTCGAAGGCAGACCTTAATTCTCTGTTTATAAACGCATTTCAGAGCCAGCCGGTGTCTCATTTTAATGGGCGGGTGCGGCTTGTTGCGCCTCTACCCCGGCTATCAGGGGCCGTGCACTTGTTCTGCAAAGCTATGTCGCGAGGCGTGGAGCAGATAATGGTTCTTCCCCCCACGCTGGGAAAGAGTTGTCCTGCTGCAAACACCCCAACACTGCCACACAGCCCCGCTCCGATAGAGTGGCGGCAGCACGCTCCCGAAGCTGCCGGGAGCTGGCACCAAAAGGAGCGTCTCCAGACAAAAGCACTGGGGCAAACCCACAGGGACTTGAAAACGAATCCCTCTGGAGCTTTGGTTGGCTCACTCAGTAGTGGAGAGGAGCACGGAGGGAAGGGACCTGAAGGGTTTATCTCGTCCGTCCCCGAACCGTGGCATAGCTGGGGGGATGTGGTTGCAGTGTGTGTTTGAAGCCCGGGCAGAGGGATGTGCAGCCCCTCTGAACAGCCTTAAGTGCTTCACTGCCCCTGCAGTCAGAAGGGTTTTCCTAATCTTTGCCGATTGCCACCCCTTCTTGTGTCCTCCCTGCACATGGCATATGTTTTCCTGGGATGAAACAAGCCCCACTTTTTTTCTCTCTCCTGGGCAGGTTGTGATTTTAACTATCTCAGCCCATTCTCACCACTGTCCTCTGAAGATGTTCCGTCTCTCTGGTCTCTCTGCTGCCTGCAAATGGGGTCAGATACCAGCCAGGGCTGTCCCAGCTTGCAAGGGTACTCGCCACCTCTCACATCCATGGGGTGGGAGATACAGAAATCTGCAGATATGGGAGTCTGCAGCAAAAATGTGGGACTACTGAGGAAAGCTTCTATTGGTGTCTCCCAGTGACTGGACCCTGGATAAGAGAGAGCTCCAGAAGTTTGGGATGTTCAAGCTGCAAACTTTGAGATGCTGTGAGTTCCCTGGGTATTGGACAATTGCCATGATTAGGAGAAGGAGGATCACTGGGATAGCTGGACTTCATCACACCTCTGCAAAGGCCATCTGTGACTGAATGCAGTTGAGAGAACCAGATTACTCCTTAGCCCCTTCTTGCCTGTTGTGGCCCCTGCCTCCTCATGCCTATCATGGTGATAATTTATATGCCACAATCAGCTCTTTGTGGAGACTGAAGGAAACAAACTCTCCTGTGCCTTCTGTATATTGTGCCCTCTGTAGACTGCTCTCACACATTATGTAAAGGACAAATTTTTCCTTTGAATTTATTTACAGAACCTGTAGTCGTTGCCTTGTTTTCCTTGGCCATCGCAATTCATCTTACAGATTCCTCTTTGCTCTCTCAGGTCTCTGCGCTGTGTGGGTCTCCCCCTGTCCCTGCACAGGGCAAGGCTGCTGCCATGGCAGTATGATCACTTCTGTGGGTAATGACCAACCCTCTGGAAGCGCTGAAATCTACTTCTCCTTTTTTAGATTGCACTTCCTTTTCTGTAAATTAGCAAACTGTTCACCGAAACACCCTCTGCTTTTACACCTTTCTGTCACAGAGAAGCGCTTCGGAATGAACACTCATTTTATACCTGTCTCCCTATTCTCAAACCCGTGGCTGGCCCTGTCCAGGCCACCTGTTTGCTGTACAGTTTGAGTCCTGCAGCTCCATTTTTCCTGCAGTCCTCTCAGCAGGCAGGTAAAGCCTCCGCAGCTCCGCAGACCTTAACTGGCTTTATTGGTTGCTCAAACGATTCCCTTGGGAACTGTCTTCCTGATGAGGGACCTGACATAGGCTTGCAAATTGGCTTAATTTCTCTCCTACCTTGAGAGACCCAATGTGCCAGGATCATGCTGGACTTGGCCAGTGTTTCTGTGTGTATATCTGGGTTTTTCCCCCTCTTTTTCCTTGCTGGTCCTGAGCAAGGGCTTTTCACTGTGTCATCTGGCCTGTTCTTCTCGCAGCAATCCTCTTTCCTGGCCCATCACTTGCTGGTCAGAGCTGCAGCTCTCTGGCAGCACCATCTGTGTCCCTGTGCCCAGCTGGCTGTGTCCTGCCGTCCTCTCTGCCACGATGGCACCTGCACCCCCTCCTCCCTGTCCTTCCCCTCCATGGGGACAGGGGGTTGCTTTAGATCTGCCCATGGCTGGGGCTGCCAGGCTCCACCAGTGCCCGTGTGCTGGCACAATGGCACTGGTGAGCAGATGAACCTCGACAGCTCCTGGCTGCCGGGCCAGGGAGCCATGGGGAGTCCCCACGTCCCACACAGTGTCTTGGGGGGGCTCGAGCCGTCCGAGGTGACAGCATGGAGGGGTGCACCAGGCCAGCTCAGCTCCTGCCCCACACCCAATCGATAAGGGGGGTGACCCAGGGCATTCCCAAGCTTTGCTGTAGCCAGACACAAAGTCGTGGTCCCTGAGCCTCTCCGTGCCCCTTCCCCCTTGCCGGCTCCCTTGGGTGCATCATGTGCCAGCCCAAGGGCTGGCGTGCACCCAGAGGCCACTGGGGATGCAGGAGTGCTGGGCAGCAGCGGCTGCACCTGAACAGATGCAGTGACAAAAGCAGAGTCTGGGGACATGGCCTCACCCTGCCACTCGCAATGTCACAGCAAGGGAATGGCTCAGCTTGCCCCTGAAATCCAGAGGTAGTGAGTGGCAAACTTACCGCTGGAAAACCAAACCTATTTGGTGGGGCGGTCAGTAAACGTAGCTCCTCCTCTGGCTGTCCCAAAGCTGTGTTTTGGGCTGGAATCTGCTCTCTTGGGGCCCGGTGGTACCGTTTGGGTTGGGAAATTGGGTTATCAGCACAACAGGGTTCTGTCTGCTCTGGACTGGCACATGGCCTGGGGGTGCTGAAAATGCCAAGCTCAGAAAGGAGCCGAGAGGCTGGAACATATACAGTGTACATGCACAGTGGAGGTGGAGCGTGGAGATAACGTGTGGTTAATTATTGCCAGTGAGCAGAGGCCAGGAGCTAGTCTGGCACAGTTGTGAAACAGAGAGCTCGTGTAGGGGAATGCGTTGGGGACTGCAAAAGTGGGATGTGGGGAGATGTGATGGCTCTGTGAAGTCAGAGCTGGGCACACAGTGTCTTTGTTGGGTGACGAAGTGGTAGCTCATGCTGTCATTTGACCTTGCTGGGGTTACCTGGAAGGACTGGGAGTGATGCTGACACCTGACAGCTCTGGCTGAATCCTCATGGAGCTGCCAGGAGGGAGCAGGCAGAGAGAAGCAGCCTCTGGGCAGGTTTCAGGCATGACAAAGCACTTCTATGTCCCTCTCCGAGTATCCCAGGTGGGGAGGGATGGGTTGTGGGGGTACTTCCCCCACCTGAGGGCTGTGTGGGGGCAATGGTGGCTGTGTGGTGCTAAAAGTGTGGTCTGTAGCCACACCAATCACGCCATCAGCTGCATGTCTCCCACTAATGATCCAGAAATGCCACTGAAATGCCTGGTTTTGGGACCAGGCTTTTGAGGCGAGATGTGGCCGAGTGGGGGTGACTGCACAGCCGTGCCAGACACTTCAGCCCCAGCATCCTCCTTGCCACTGCCTTGCCACAACCGTGCTTGCCCGGGTGCTCAGCAGCATGTCTGGGGTGGAAGTGTCCGTGCAGGGTTTATGCACACCTGGGGTATGCATAAACCCAGCTTCTGGATGGGCCCCATTACCCCCCTCCCTCCTGGGGCTCTGGCAGCATCCCCTGGGTAAGTACAGTTAACGTGGCGCTACCAGAAAACGGCTTCCTGCTGCTAATCAGCTCCCGGCAGGTTATCGCCTTCTCAACTGCCTGGCTTTTCGGGGAAAAGTGTCATTTATCGGCCCTTCACGGAGGAGACCTGTTAGAGATGCTCCCCGCCGGGGCTCGTCTCCGCCTGTCATGCAGGCGCCATCTAGTAGGAAAAGGAGAAAACAGACCGAAAGTCGAGGAAGGTGGATGTAGGAATTCAGTTTCTCTCTGGGAAAACTGTTTAATCCAACAAAGCTGCTCTGGGGCACGGCTCTAGTGCTGAGCCTGTGGTTTGGGTACTTGCAGCAGAATTCACTGCCAGGAAATGATGAAGTGTGGAGATGCCCCAAACTGGAGCACAGTTTGTCCAGGATGGGTCTGGATTTATTTGATCTAAAAATAGGCTTTGACATAAAGAATCATTTCCAGGCAGCTCCTTGATAACATTGTGGTGGCTGGATTTGATTAATTAGCTGTAGGGGTTAATTGCATTATGCTAGCTTCTACTCTTGTGGGTGACAGATGCTCCTGTTTTGAGCACTGAGGTTGTCCCATGAGCTGGAGGCTTTACTTACAGCTGGAAACCTCTCTCTGCCATCCGTTCACATCATGGAGGGATCCACTCTGCTCATATTGCATGATTTTACCACAAATCCCATACTGCTGTTGTCACCTTCTAACAGTCACATGGATTTTCAATGTGATTTTCCAGCCCTAGATAACCTCCCAAAATCAACCCTTCCCAGGGTGGAATAAAAGGGGCCAATAACAATAATTTCCTTTGAACAGGGAAAAAGAAAAAAAGATTTTTTTACCAATCTTGCGATTTTTGTGCAGCTTGACTCACCCTTTCCCGTGTGGGGAGGTGATAAGTACTGGGTGTCTGTTATCTGCTGAATTCCTGCTGGCAGGCTGTGTGTCCCCTGCCATGGATACACGGCTGCACACCCCCATGCAGCAGGTCTCTCGTGATATGTGCATGCTGTGGCGAGTCCTGCTCGAGGCATGTCACCCTCTGGCCTTTCCCTTTCATCCCCCAAAATACCAAGAACCGGAGGCCAGGGTTGCTGCAGCATGAGGGATGTCACCTAGGTCCTGGGGGTCCAGTGGCTTCACCCTGCCAGGGACTGCACAAGCATCATTGCCCTTTGCCTAGAGCAGAACCTTAATTCATCCCCACTTTCACAGATAAAAGCCTGAATTAATTAAAGAAGAGAATAGAAACCACTTTGATTTCCAGAACACCGGAAACTCCTAATTATCACTGCTCCCAAAAGCACTGCTATAATTAAGGGGCTCTCACTGTTCCCACTGCAGACCCAATTTTTGCAGGGATTTACAAATGGCACCTACATCTTTTGCTTTTGGTGAAGTACGGCAACTGAAGGCATGAATTCTGGCTCCAGGTGCGTCCCTTAAATCAGCCAGAACACCACTGAAACAGCATCTAATTCCCTCATGGATTTCTTATTAGAAAACCACAGTCCCCAATGGCAGCATGCTACAGACAGCGTCTGCTCTCCAATTATAGTCTGATTATACAAAATAATAAAACTGGGGCCCTTTTTTTCTTTGCCTGCTGGTCTTTCCGTCTTCGAAATACACTTGGGGACTGTTTCTGGCTTTTTTATCATAACCAGCATTTATTAGTATTTAAAAAAGGCAGCGGAAACTGAATTTCTCACCTGATCTCTGGTCCTCTGGTTCCCGTAACCTTTCCAGAAGCGCTGAAAGCATCATGATGACACTGGTGGTGAAACAGCCAGACTTTGTTACAGCATGAAAGCAGCAAAACTCCCCTAATGCAATAACTGAGGAAATCCCATAGGAGCATTTTCCCTGCAAATGCCAGGTCTTGTGGTCACTGGGCAGAGCAGGGTGCTCCCAGCTGCCTTTTGCACTCTTGTGTCAGACAACTGGCCAGGTAAAGATGTAGCTGATAATACACATCACCTCCGTGTGCAGAGGTTTATCCTGGGGCTGCAGTGGCTTTCCTGTCTTTATCCTGAAATAAGGTAGGTTTAGAGAATATATTAGGAAGAAATTCTTTACTGTGAGGGTGTTGAGGCACTAGAACAGATTGCCTGGAGAAGTCGTAGACGTTCCATCACTGTAGGTGCTCAAGGCCAGGCTGGATGGGGCTCTGAAGCAACTGGTCTAGTGTAAGGCATCCCTGCCTGTGGCAGAGGGGTTGGAACAAGATGATCTTTAAAGTCCCATCTAACCCAAACCATTCTGTGATTTTCTATTCTATGACCTCCTTACTAAGTGTTGCCTGAAGTCTGCCCACTGCCGGGAGTTTTCTTGATGAGTGTCAGCTTCACCACCAAGGTGGTTCTTCTGCTCCCTGGGTGCTTCACAGCTGTGCACAAAACTGTCCTAAAAATTCTCCTTCCTTTTGTCAGCTGCTTTCCTCATCTGTTGAATGGCCCTGGTTTTCCCCAGGTCTCCCAGTCCTGACCAGGAGGTACTGTCTGACTGCAGAGGCTTTGTGGGATTTCAGAGTTGGTGCACAGCTTGCAGGAGGGATGGGTTTGGATCCAGTATCGGGCAGTGAGCTGTGCTTGTGTGTCTGGCGTGCTGAGCTGCAAGGCACTGAATATCAGACAGTCAGACTTGCTCTGAGCTCTCCCAGGTACTTGTAACCCATGTTTAACACCACCCTTTCCATGGAACACTTCCTTTTCTCCCCCTAGAAGGGGTAAATGCATAAAGGCTGTGTTTTGAAGGGACACTTAAAAAAGCAGAGGGATGCTCCTTGAGCTCTAACCACCAGGTTTTCCACCTTCACCTGCCGATGCAGGAGCCTGTCCCAGCCTTGCTGCCCCATGACTCCAGGTTTCCTCCCTGCCACGAATGCCCCAACATCAAGCAGAGGCAGGTGGCCTGTAAAAAGCGTATTTTCTCTCCCAGCAGTGTTTTAGTAGCCATCACTCGTGTATGAGCAACAAAAACGTGATCAGACCAAGCCATGGCTCTGCTCTTATCCCATGGCTGGAAACTGGTTTTGTTAAGCAAAATGTCACCAGCTTGAAAAAAAATAAAATAAGGGACAGTAAGAGGAACAAATGCAAAATTTGCCTGTATTAGAGATGCAAGAAAGCATTGGAAGTTAGGGAGATCACAGAGAATTGAATTTAATTTAAAAATATGATTAACTAGAATGAAACTTGAATATGAAGATCTAATTTGAATGAAAGAAACAAGCCGACTGCCTGAAGAAAGAAGTTCAAGGATTAAAATTACTTTGTATAACATGGGTTCCAGTATAATGGGCTCCAGCTCTGCTTTTACAGGATATCTCATAAAAAAATACCCCAACCCCACATTCAACGTGTTTTTACAATTTTTTTGGTAAGTGTTTTTATAATTGTTTTTGAGATGGTGACAGGCAAACTGGGCTCTTACTTGATCTCGTGGGCCTAGGGGAGATTTGAACTATGGATGGTAAAATGGGAGAGCTTGGTCCAAGACTTAGAGCTTCCCACCATCATCTCAGGTCTGGTAGCAAGGCTGGCAGCTCCCACCTTACAGGGAGGGGAACAAAACACAAACCCATGGAGCAAACCAGGGGTCAGTGACAGGTGGACCCCTGCCTCAGAAAGGACAGTGGAACATTTCCAGGCTTGTCAAAGCCTGGTGCAAGTGGCTCCGAGGAGAACCCCCGCAGCAGGCAGTGCTGGCAGCTCATGCACAGTGATCGTGGCCAGGCTCTGCTCCCACACCAACCCCTGAAAGCAAAATCAGCAAGAAAATAGTTTTAGGGAAAATGAATAGTCTGTATTCACAGCACAAACAGGAAAATTATATACCAGCAAGTAGCACAAATGGGAAAAATAAGAGCTTAATTCACAGTATTTTTGTAGAGTTATAAGCATCTTTATTCCAAGGGAGTTCTCCTCAAAGTGGAAAACGGTTTAGTGCCTCCCCCCACAGCTTTCTTGATTTCCACTTGGCTGCTGCACCCTCTGCCACAGCATTTCCAGCCACCAGCATCCTCCTCCCCACGGAACAGTCCCATGGGCCACGGTGGCACCGCTATGGCCGTGTCCCCCAGCTTCCTGCAGGCAGGCAGTATCTGTCCTCTGTGGGATGGGCCATCTGGGAGCCCATGGAGGCCACTGGCTGGCTCTGTGCTGGGAGCAGCTGGGCGTGCTGGGCACTGAGGATGAGCCAGTGAAGGTCACTTCCATGTCACCCTGTGGCGTGGCTGGCTGGGACAAAGCTGCGGGCACACCGGCTNGGAGGATGGAGAATTTTTTTGGACCCTTTCCAGATGATAATTTTGACATTTTGTTGTCTCTTGAGAGTTTTGAAATAGGAATAAATGCAGCTTCAGTGCTCATTTGTACTGACTGTCGCTGCCAGACTGGGGGCTGACCTGAACGTGCTTTTAATGCATATTTAATGGATACAGTGGTCACTCATCCTGGTCTTTAGCTGCTGCACACCTGCACTTCAACACCACACGCCTGGCAGATCACAGTGCATCCATTGCCTACCCCTCCTCGCCCATCCCTGCTGTGTGCTTCATTCCCAGCCTCCGTCACCTCCTTCAGTCCCTGCCCAATCCTACCCTACCAGCATCTACTCCCTCCCAAGAAAACACAGACTGGGATTTACTCCAGCCCTTCATGGAAGAACATGAGCAGGGTAGTGCACATCCTGCAAGCTGGTCTTGTAGCACATCCCAGAGCAGGTGATAACCTGCCCCACACCCCCGGGATTACCCCAGGGATTATCCTCTGCTCCAATATTGTGTGAGGATCTCATTTCTGGGCAAAATCCAGCTGTGGTTTCATTAAAGAGGCTCTTGCTCCTTGTGCTCAATATTTAATTTAGCACAAGTGTGTGTGTTGAGTTCAGGGTGTTGATTAAGCATGACTTGAGATAGAGGGAAATTAGTAATATGGGAAAGTGCAGTCAGTATTTCATGGCAAAGAGTAATTGAGCTAACAGTTGACATATGGAGTTGTGTGGGCAAACTAATTAAATTTTACATCTTCTCAAGCATTTGTGAGTTTTATAAGCGTTTGATTTATATATTAATTAAACCTCAGAGTGAAATAAAGAGGACACAACTATTTATACTGCAAATGTGTCCATCAAGAGGAAGGGCTTTAATGTATTTTCAAGCAGATGCCAAAGTACCTCTGTGAGTCCCCAGCTCAGCTCAGTGGTGACATCCCCTATGGTGTCTCTTCCTCCTCTTCACCATCAGGAAAAAGCTCTGTGCTTTTTGGTATCTCCCTGATGGGCTGCAGAGCCCAGGTTTCCTACTGATCTGGGTGTTTTGCAAGTAGCTAGTGAGAAAGCTATTACATGATTTAAATGTTTTTATGACCCATTAATAAGGCACTAGAGGTAGTTATGGCATGTCCTGGGGTGATCTTGCTGAGGATTTTTGGAGTTGTGTTATTCCCATTATTTCATATTTAAAGGGAACTTTCATTGTGTTTATTTGCAGATGGACAGAAGGACATGTGGAGCATCCATGGTGGCCAGCATTGTTTTCGGCCTGGTTGATGCTCTATGGAAAGGAGTTCCAGGAGTTATAGGGTCAGTCATGCTCCTTGGGGTTTGCACCCTGGGATCTTGGGCATGGAGCCATTTCTGCAGCAGGGAGGAGATGGTGTTTGGGTTCAGTAACCGTGAGAAGTCCTAAAATGTGCAACCTTGGCCCTGATTTTTCTTTTTGGCTGTTGTGCACTCTCCACCACTGACACATCTCTGGAGGCCAGCACACAGCACTGGTCTGTTTGGGTGAGCTGGGAGGCCAGTGCGGGGCTGACGTTGGGGCATTCCTGGGAGGTGCAGGGCTGGCTGGGGGCTTCTGGCTGTGCTGGGATGAGCTGAGAGCCTTTGTGGAGTAGGAGCACTGAGTTTTGTTCCAGGGCTGAGTTCCAGAGCTTGGGCTGCTCCTGCCCAGGACAGTCTGATTTACTGCTCCAGTGAGTGTCCCTGCTCCTCTCCAGAGCTGCTCCTGCTAAGCCTCCAAACTGCCCTTACTGCCTTGTACATTTTATTCCCAGGGGATAGGATGCCTGTAAACCCCTCTGATTCCAAGATAAATAAAATAAAGAAGTGTTTCTATTCTGCTCTGCAATGATGCTTCCCCAGCAGCACAGGTGATGGGGCCATGCATAGCGCTTGCATCCACTTCTACATCCTGGCTCTGAAATCCTGATGATGCTAAAAAATAAATCTGCCCTTTATATTCCCTATTATTGATGGGTTATTTTTGCCTCTTTTGAATGGAGAAACAGGAGGTGTTTATGTCAGCAGTGATATAGGATTCAGAAGGCATTAGGTTTTGGTAGGAACGTGGAATTACAGCTAAAACGTGTATTAAAACTCCGTTAAATTTAGTAAATTTTTCAGGTACATAGCATATTCAAATCTACAAATACTGCGAAATAGATGGTAGCTATATTAAGAGTCATTCTGTGTGCCACCTCGCTGTCCCACCTGGCCTCTGGGGACTCCATCAATCTTGTGATGGCCAATGATTCCTGTTCACGGTGTCAGTGAGTAATATATTGGCCCATCGGAGAGGAGGAATTACAAAAACTTGGTGTTTGTGTGCAGTTAGAAGCTGTGGGGGCAGGAGCAATCGGGACCAGGCTGGAATGAAAATGGGAGGAAAGGAGAGGCTGGTGCTCAGCATCAACTACTTTTAAGAATTGATGCTTTGTAGAGCATCTTCCCCAGAAATCTTGAGGGAAGCAAGATGCAAAAGGCTCCTTGTCAGGTGGCACGGGGGGCTCGTGGTGCCTCCTGCAGTGGTGTATGGCAAGCAATATCTCAAACCCTGCAAAAATGCAGGCCACTGCCACAAATATCCTGTGGGCTCTGCCCTGGCTCTGAAGAAGGATTCACTATGTGAGAAGCAAACACCTCCTGAATCCTATGCTCATGTGCCTGGATGTGACTGAAAGATATTCTTGGTGCAGGGACAACGTTACGGAAATCAAAGCTACCTGGGAGTTCTCTGTCTGGGATGAAAATCAGGTTCTGCTGCAGGTACATGCTGGTGTTTGGAGAAGACCAAGGGCTAATCCACCCCCAGTGATTAAGCACCCATAATTAAATATTTGACAGCAACTGTGGCAGGACTCGGAGTACCAATGATCCTTGAAAAACCTTGGGACAAGGATGCCCTTGCTGAGGATAACATCACCTGAGGTCAAACAGACCAGCACCACTTTACCACACGGGATTTCAAGAATATTCAACAGCAAACAGACCAACACCTCTTCCCCTCAGTTCAGCCTGGCTATTAATACACCTGGGAACAGCTCATGTCTCTCTACACAGCATTACATTTCACTGGCATTTTCACTCTAATGTTGGAGTACAATGTGCCACCAGCTTGTGCATTCCTCATCTACGAATCAGTGTGGCTGATACAACACGTGGTACCTCAGTTTTGCTAGCAGTGCCAATGCTTTAAACCTAGGAGTGCAATCAGCACAGTGAATTTTAATTTCATATGATAACGGGACCCACAGATCTCTTCTCAGTATGGTATGAAACTGGAATATTAGACTAGGGTGCTTTGGAAACAGCCCTGTGCTGTGTGATGGAGGGGCAGAGCTGAAAGATCACCTTGAAAAGGTCTACCTTGATGTGCTGGAGTACCAGAAATTGTTCTAAATGGTCGTGTGGTCCATGGGGGCTTTTGTGTAATGTCACCTGTAGAATCAATAGCCAGCCTGGGGGACTAAATAGGTGAAGCAACGTAAAATCTAAGCAGCCTCTGTCCTCTGCTGCCACTGATTTTGCACAGGAACATGCAAGGGTGTTCTTGGATGTCCTGCATGAGTGCAGTTTGTCCTGCTGGAGCAGGTACCAGGTCAATGCTGCAGCCCTTCCCAGGGCCGGGGCTCTGCAGGAGGTGGGGATGCCCGTCCTGGGGCATCTCTGCTCCTCAGCATCCCTCAGCCCTGGTGGCACTGCTTGGCTTTCTCTGCATAGTCCTTATGCCCCTGCTGCTTTCAGAGTAGTGGGGACTGGAAGAGTCGCTCCAAAATAACTTATAAATAGGAAGTGAAAGGTCAAGACTTCCTACAGAGTAATTTGCCCAGAGCATCAGAAAACATAAGGGATGAAAAGGGACGAACGACTCATGTGGTGATCAGCCACTGATCAGCTCCAGGTAGCACAGCCCTGGCCCTGGGCAGCCTTCTGGTTTCTGTTTCCTCTCTGGTTTTTGCAAACTGTCCTGTCAGACCTCACTTACTGAGAAGACCCACGTGCAATTTTTAAGATGCCGTTGGCTGCCCCCTGTTCCTCCTCCATCCTAATGTGAAATCTGTCATTGCACTCTATCAGGGTGCCTTTCTGCCTGCATCCTGTGTGAGCTCCAGATTGCTATTGATAGGTGGGAGAGCCATGACAATCTTGAGGAAATTTGTGATCTGGTCCTGGCATATTTGACAGATAACACTCCAAATACAAATGTCAAAACGCATTTAGGTTTTTTCCCTTTTCTAACTCGCCCTGAAGAAAATGCAAACACTTTTTGACAGAATCAGTTCAGGAGCCTCCTCTAAGCCAGGCCCTGAGTGTTAGAGGAATCTGCCTCTTAAAGCCATATAGATCCACTGCTGTTGTATAAAAAATATTCTTTACCCTGAGGCAGAATTACTTAAGAAAATCCTGACATGATTAGACACCACTCTCTTCTGAGAAAAGAGTAACTATACTATTAAAGGATAACTGAGATGCTGCATAAACTGGCAGCATTTAAATTACTTGATGTTGCACTTCTGAAACGTCATTTGGCATGAGGGCACGAGGAAGGACTTGAATATTTTCTGGGTACCACTGTGCAGCTGTTCTGTAGCCTGAATATGATCAGCTGGGAGCACTTGCAGGTGCTGCCAATGCCCTCCACCTCCTGACATGAGGTAATTTAGGCTCTGGGTTTGTAAAATTTATAAATACAGGCTTGAGCAATTTATAACAATAAATAAATAAATAGCGATTTTAGCATATGCTTTAGCATGCAGGAATTCCTCTTGCCTTAAATCAGTGTAATGATGTCAGTTAAGCAATTATCTTACTTGTAGTGCCTAAGAGCCTGGCCCCACCACTCTGTTAAATGATACATAGTTTAAACACAAAGCCAGTGTCTATATTTATATGCAAATACCATCAAGTTCAAGCTTAAATCACAATATTTTTGAAGACAAGATTGTGTGTTAAATAATACTCCATGCATGTATGTAATTGTATATCAGTGGTGTAAAAGCCTTCAGACTCCGACCCTAAACCACAGCAGGCAGAAGGGCTGAGCCCAGAGCACGTGGATAACCACAGCCCTCGCTGGCTTGTGTAGATTTTGGGGGGCAGCATGAGTGTTTTGTGCTAGCTCAGAGCTCGGATCCAACCAGCTTCGATAGCTCTTGGGAATATGTGTGATTAACCAGCCCAGCCACAACATGTCACCAGCACTCCACACAAACAGCTCTGCTACTGCTGGAGAGCACGCAGAGAGGGAAAACCTCACATCCTGCAGCCAGGGGAGGGAAAAATAGCATCAAAGGACAGGGAAGAAATTTGAGAGGAAGGTGATAAGGGAGAGAATAGAGATTCCTGGAAAAATGTTCATAGAGAAGGTGAGGTCAACAGCAGGTTAGGTGGAGCTGCATGAGTATGAGAGGAGCTGTCCTGGTCCCTGGGATACTCTGGCACTCCAGCACTGGGCTTTACAGGCTGTAACTTAAAAGCACTCATTCCTTCAATTTTGCTTTCCATTTTGAAGGATTGTTTTTCTTCCTGATCATATTAAGCCTTGCCTGTTGCGAACCGAAACCACTCAGTACATTGATTAATTCCCATTCCCAGTGCTCCTCTCCTCTCCTCTCCTCTCCTCTCCTCTCCTCTCCTCT
>VZRS01010088.1:99927-116748 GCA_013398055.1 Ifrita kowaldi | reverse complement strand
CTCTCCTCTCCTCTCCTCTCCTCTCCCAGATGCAGGGAGGTGGCTGAAAGCCATGCTCAGCACCAAGCATTGGGAATTGCCGACAAAAAAGCTGTGTCAGAAATAAAATGCATGAAAATAATGGAGCTTCAGCAGCTACATGCAAGTGTAAAGAAAACACATCCTGATGCAATGAGCGTAGAGCCCTGATAGAGCACGACCTTTGTCAGGGGCTAGTAATCATTCTTGGCAGTGTTTGCTCATGAGGATTAGGAAATGTGGGCAGCCCATTAACCTGTGCCACTCAGGATCCCCATGGCTGAGCATCTCGAGCACGGAGTGACTGAAACAGCCCTTACAGCTCTTGGCTCCCTGTGCTGGGTCTCACAGCACTGACGGGGACTGGGGAATTCACTCGAGCTCTCATGGGTTTGGAATGGAATGGGTGCAATGCAACCCTATCCAGTGCTGTGTGCAGCTCCTTCCTTCCCTTCATGGCCCTGGCAAAGTCATCAGGTCGTGTTGCTGCTTGGGCAAGAGGCAGGGGAGTCGGTCAGTCCCTCTGTAGACACCTGGAGATTTGGGAAGCCCAGCTCCATGCGTTTGCATGAGCACTGCACATGCTGACACCACTGGGAACACACCTGGGGTGATGACCAGGCACTGCCTGGGATTTCAGCAAGCATAATGTATTCAGAAACAGTAAAGAGGATGCATCTCTTCATGGATTTTCTGTCTTTTTGCTATTGGGTTAGAGTTTAAGAACCTTTAATTCCCAATTTATAGGATAATATGCAGTTCACCTATAGATGTGCATTAGTGTGTATTTGAAACAAACCTCTTTGTGCCTTTGTGCAGAGAGGGAGGAGGAAAACATTTTGGTCAGACACTTTGAAGCTTAAATCAGCTTGCCTGGCACTATATGGGTTTGGGGATGCCGAGGAAATAGAGATGTGATGTCAAGGTACAGTATTCAGCTTGTGTAATACCAGGGGGGTCTCACTGGGCAGTGATAACCCTGTCAGCCCACCCCAGCTGGGTTGCAGTTCCTCTGGTCAAACCCCAGGAGACCCAGAAGCAAGGCTGGGGTCTCTGTAGCTGGAGGAGAAGGCTCGGTCAACCAAATTTATCACACAACATAGCCTGAGATGTGTAAAAAAGTGTTCTGACTCTATTTTAGTATAAAACTCTTTTTCTTTAACATGAGCTACATAGTAAAATTATTTACTAGATAGCAAAGTGGTGGACACAGGAAATAAAAGCATACAGGATATTCATGCTGTGTGATGCTAAGCACCTGATTTAAAGGCTTGGTGTCTGAGTCTCTCTACAAGTAACAGAGAGAGATGTTCCCCCCAGAGCACAGCAGTGTTGTGACTGCTCTGAATTATCCTCCTTCTCCCTCTCACTCTGCAGAGACACTGGTTGCATGTGATCCCTGGAAGGAAGAAAGTCGCTTCCTGGGTATCCAGGTGGATGCCCTGGTTTCACAGTCTCTGAACTATTCTTAGTTGTGTGCACTCACCCTGACACCCAGCCCTGCAGGCTGCCTGCTGTGCTGGCTTGGTTGGTGAGAGTGTGATGGGGTGTCTGACACGGGCCGGGGGGGCTCCAGGCTGCGGTGTAGGGACATCAGCCTGTGAGCAAAGCCAGCTTCTGGCTGACGCTGCCTGAGAGGACAAACCAGAGCTTTATGCAATGGTGTGTGCAGCACGCCTGGGCCAATTAACTTGGAAAGGATTACTGCTGTGCCACCGGGATGCATCTGTGACAAGTTCAACCTCTGATGGCCACTGCGTAAGGCAGTGCTGATGCTGATATGCAAAGCATCCCAAATTGTCAATGCATTAATAAAACCAGGAGCAGGAGCTCCCTAAGGGTGATTAAAACATTTAAGTCAGCATTGATTTAAGGCTGACAACTCTTGTGGGCACTAGAGAGAAGGAGAGGAGGATTTGGGGCCAGGGTCCCTGCAGTGGCCCTGGGGACATGGGGTGGGAGTGTCTGTGGTGCAGGAGGCACAGCTTCCCGGGGAGGTTTATCAGGAGACCCTGGAGGATATTGCTGTGCTAAAGCAAAGTGCAAGGCGGATCGCAGAGATGAAGAAAAGGCAGTGACAAATGTGAAGTGCTTTGTTTCTGTTTTTATTTCTGTGTTGAGGACGGGCTGTGCAGCTCAGCCCTCACTGCAGAGCTGTCACTCAAAGGGAGCCTGGAGCGGCTCTGTGTTCGGGCTGTGACGTGCGACTGGTGCTGCTGCCAGCCTTCGGACACGTCACGCTCTCCTGAGCAGCCATACAGGGGTTTTGCTTGCTTAAAACAGTGTTCAGGTCCAGGAGAGGTTCTCCAGTGCTGGCTCCACAGCAGGATTCTGTCTTTCTGTGGCAGCTGGCAGCCACTGCTGGTGGATTGTGTTTACCTGTGTCCAGCTCCCTCCTACCAGTGGCAATGTTTTGTGTGCTCCTTGCCCCTCAGACCCCTCACTGACAACCAGTGTGCCAAGAGGCAAAAAACACAGGGGGATTTAGACCATAAAACTTTTGGACCTTTCCTCCTGAGGGTCCTCCTGTCAGTTGTGTCCCAGCTCTCTTGTGACTGTGGGGCTGAGCATGACCTCGTGGAACTAAAGTGGCCAGTGAAGTGTCACAGTCCCTGCCTTAACTGAGGCAGGTCCCTGCCTTGGCTTTGTATGTCCTGTCAAACACTGCCTAAGTCTCAAACTCTGTGTGATGAATAACAAGGATGGTACTGAAACCAGCCAAGAGGTCTCCACATTCTACCAGGGTGCCAGCAAGCAAGCAAGACATCAAATGGGACAGGGAGCACAGCAGCTGGGACAAGATGGACTTGATGTGAGGACCTGATCTCCCATCCACATAGCAGGTGAACTTCAATTTTACACTGTGTTGTGCACAACTGCCCTGTCAGATCAACAACAAAAGCCCACTATATCCTTTCGGCACCTTTGTTCTACATATTTTGCTGTTAATAGGGACGGGAATTGAGGTGGGATTTCGTGGTGGCTCTGCAGGCTCAGCAATGCTGCATCTGCAGCAAAAAGCCCCTTCCAGCCCCTACAGTGTGGGACTGCACCTCTGCACCAGCTGCATTCCACAAGCAATTAAAACTGCTTAGTAAAGCAGATAGATCACTTACTACATTTTCCACCCTCTCCTTTCCCATTTTTTGTATCTGTTGAGCAGGCAATCACAGCTTTTGCAGAAGTCCTGAAAAGGAGTTTTAAAAGCCATCCTGCCTTCCCATTTGTTTAAATGTGTTTGTAGTGAGATTCTGTCAGTGCTGGCAAACTCGGAGGATGAGACTCCTCCAGGGATTTCCCCTAAATGACACTTTCAAAGTCAGATCTGCATATGCACTGCATCAGACACCATTTAGAGAGCACATGTAAGATCCCGGTTAGAAGAATCACATTTGCTAATATTTTCCCTCTGTTTATTTTGGGTCAGTGTGCATTATAGAAGAGGCAGAGATGACTGTGTTGCTGAGTTTGATGGGATAATGGCAAAGGGAGAACAGATGAGTTCAGAGAGATGGGAGATGCTGATGCAGTTTTGTAGGACAAGGTAGGATTTGCAGGGCATCATTCAAAATAATTGTGAAAAGCGTAACTGAAATGGTGGAAGCAGAACAAATCTGAATGTGCTTTTTTTTGTGGCAAAGCATTATTTTCAGCTAACATTGATTTGATTTGAAAGGCAGTTTCAGTAGAGTGAAGAATAAATGAAATATGAACATTGTTTTCAGATTTCTCTGTGATATAGAGTGATGTAGAAATTAACCTTACTCTGTTCTAAGTAATACAGACTGTGATGTCTAGTTAAGTTGTATAAACATGGCAAGATTAAGGTTTTCATTGGATTATAACTTTACTAAACATTATCTCTTTGGATGGAAGTTTTTCAGCCTTTGGTTGGTACAAATCTGGTCATTTTATATTTGCTTATATGTACCAATGCAATTTTTCAGCTCAGAGAATGCAGTTATTCTTGGGAATAAATATAGAGAAATACAGGTATTTAATCCACATTATAGAAGTTGCTATGGATGTTTTGCCTAGAAGAAACTCCATGCTTTGGAGTGGAAGCTCCAGATTTGACAGCAGGGATGCTCTCCAGGTGGTATCACCCCTATTTACAACCCCAGACTGGATGAAGTGATAAGTCTGAAAAATCTCAGTCACATGAACATCACAGAGAGACAGGGGACCCAGTGGCTCCTTTCCTGAAGGGTCCTGCCCTCACCCAGCAGAGCCTGTGTGCACTGCTCTGGAGGTGATGGGAGAGACCTTTACTGACCAGGCTGTCCCTGTCCCTACTCATCCTGTGGGGATGCTGGGCACAACCTGGGGAGTGTCTCCTGGTGCCCTCCAGGTTCCCAGGGTGAGGGATGGACCTTGCTGGGTCGCTGTTGGAGGGAGCTGTGTGGAGTGCAGTGTTTAAAGCATTAAGTGAGATGATGAGGGTTAGATTTGGTCTAGGGGACAGACCTGAGTGTGAGGGAAAATCACTGACAAAGCACTGGGCCCAGGCCTTCTCCAGGACTGGTTCTACAGCAGGATGCATTGCATTTGGCTCATCATCATCCAGAGTGGTGAAATCTGGGCTCTAGAACTCCAATTCCCCCTCCTGCTGTCTGCCCCCATCCTGAACTCTCCCTGACCCATGGAAGTAGGACAGTTCCTCATCAGGAAGCTTTAAAAATCCTTTGCTCTTAAAAATCAGAGGAAAAGACAGTGCTTCACTTCAAATTCATTTCCAGGGGCAAGGTCTCCAAAGGCCAGAGACTCTGTGCCCGGTGCCATTTGATTTCCTCCTGCATTAGCATTACACGCTGGGATTTGGGCTGATGTACAAGTTCCTCTTCCAAGACGCCAGCCTTGGTCGGTGCTGTTTTGCCTGGTTTTGGGATGCAGCCTGGGAAGCTGGGGGCAGTGGGGAGCCAGCCCCAGCTGCTCTCTGCCAGGCATGCAGCAGTCGCTTTGGGGAGAAGCTGAAGCAGATCAGGTGGTGTTGGAAACCATCAGAGCAAGGTTTGCTGGAGCTCATTTATTGTCACCTCCGGTTAGTAACCCCAGCTGACCTCAGGGGGTATTTTAAGGTTGCATTCATTAATGTCTGTAAGAAATTAAGATGCTTCAGTGCTACAGCTGTGGAAAAGTACAGGATGAAATTTGTGAGGGATTTAGATGCACTGAGTAAGATGTAGGCTGATGAAGAACAGAAGCCTGTTTTCCAATGGATTTGCACATTTCTCTCCCTCCATCCACCTCGTCCCTCTGCACTGCAAACACCACCCTGTGTGTGACACTGCTGGTGGCTGGCTAAAAGTGGCCTCCTTGGCTGGTCTGTCCTGCCAGAGATGGTGTAACCCTTGGGGACACTCTGTCACCTCTCACCAGAGCACTGACTTGTGCCTCTCTGATTTTCATGACACTTGCAGGAATGTAATTTTTTGGAAGGCATTGTCACAATTTGGTTGAAGCTGTGAGTATGGGCCTTGCCTACTGATGGAGAGACAGTGTGGTTACTCAAGTGTCATCTCTTTTTTAGTAACCTGGATAAATATCCTCCTCACCACCAAGGAGTAAAAACCATCCTGTCCTGGGGGCCTCAGGGAGGCCTCAGGGAGCCTTGCATCTTCCTCCTTGCAGGCAGACAAGGGTGGAAGAGTGTTACTTTGATGTATATTTAATGTGACATACACAACAAGGGTAAGCAGGAAAACTGCAAATTTTTTAATGTCCCATTTTTTCTTCACATTTTCTTGCTCATTTTTAGCATCACTTTGGGGTCAACTGATACCACCACAGTGCTAATGCCCATTCAACACAGTCCTGCAGATGACTTCAAATAATTTTACTCCTGATGTAAACAAGAGCAGAATAGAGCTGTGAAAGTTTATTAATAACAAGAGCTGGGTTTTGATTAAATCTATAGTATTTCTTTTCTGGCATTCACCTTGCATAAATTAAGACATTTCCATAAATAAAAAGAAAACTTAATAAGCCTCAGAAAGGTTAGACTGTTTCCACTGGATTTTATGCCTGTTGCATAAATCCTACCCAAGTAATTCCATACTTTGTGTGGACATAATTTTTTTACAGTATAAATTCCATTAACACGTTCATGCCATATGTGCCATGTATTAAAACAAGCAGCCTCCTGCACTCCCAGTAAATCACTAGCATCCATTCCTGCTTCCCAGTTCCATCAGCATGGATCTGCTGGGGCAGTGTGGTGGTGAGAGATCCTGTATGGAGCCTCGGGGCTGCATTCAGCTGCAAAACCATCCCTGTCTGTAGTGAGGCTCTTCCATGAAAAAAGATGATGTCCTTGCTGTGATTCCATGATAAAGAGGATGAACCCATTGTCTTTCCTCTTCTCTTCTCTTCTCTTCTCTTCTCTTCTCTTCTCTTCTCTTCTCTTCTCTTCTCTTCTCTTCTCTTCTCTTCTCTTCTCTTCTCTTCTCTTCTCTTCTCTTCTCTTCTCTTCTCTTCGACACTAATTACCTGACATGCAAAGAATTGCTTTAATTTCCAGATGTTCTGAATATCCTGAGAATTTGTAAAAGAAAATTATCCTCTTTATCCTAATCAAAAGTAATTAAAAGTACACTTAAATAGAGCACAAGTCTGTGCTTAATTCCAAATGTTTTGCACGTATAAACAACAGGAGTTGTTACTAAATCTTCAGCTCCAGAAGCAACAGCAGAGCCCACGTTTTGCTGTCACAGGTGCTTTGCAAACACACAGTTACAGACTTTCTGGCTGGAATACTTCAGCTTGGTAATGGCCTGTGCAGATCAAAACTCCATAAAATAAGATGAAGTTTCACTGCTTGCCACAACCAGTGCCATGATTTAGCACTTCTAAAAATTGGTTAACTTTGCACAACAGGAGCGGTGCAAAATGCCACATTCTCAGTTACTGTGCCTTGCAGTCTTGGAGTTGATGCATTTTACTCATTCACTTCACATAACTATATCCCTGCCATTTTTCCTTCCTTTGGACAGAGCTCTTGGCTTTCAGACAATTCCTGCAGACCCTGCAGCAGTTGTGTCACCATAAGATGTGTCACTCAGGCTGGGAGCAGTCAGGTTTGAAAACCAAGGAGCTGCCTGACTCGCATCCGAGGTGGAGCAGACAGTGAGTGAGCAGACAGCAAGAGGGATGCAGACAGATGAAGTCTTTTTGACTTAAGCCAGGCTTACTGCAGTTAAAACCAAGCCTTAGATATGGCTCTTAATGCTGGTAATAACTACTCTTTTGGGACTTCTAGCAAGAAGTGGTCATCTTATTTTGTGATAAAACAGGTGTGCAGAACGAATGGTCTCATTTTTCCAGATGCAAAGTGTGATAAGGAAGGAGTTGGCATATCCCTTTGGGGTAAAAAAAAAATAAATAGGTTGTTAATTTCTTGGTACAGAATCCACCTTTAATTTCTGATTTTGCATAGCACTTGGCACAAAAGGGTGCCAATGCATAACAAGCTTCCTGGCAGCTACCAAACCATGCAATACTTATGTTATATAGGGATAAGTGATAGCCAGCATGTGCATCTAGGTCTGGTACTACTTAGATCACTAGCAGAGGCACTGATGATGGGATAGGGAACACTTATTAAACTTACAAGCACATGGTGACAGCTGGCAGGCTGAAGGAGAGGTTGAGAAGTCCAAATAATAGCAGCAAATCATGGATTGCATGAGTAGACCAGAATGTCATTCAGATCAAAAAAGATGTGAACCATCAGAGAAAGTCCAGTGGGAGCAGTGGGAGTGAACAGAACTCTAGGAAAAAAAAAAAAAAGTGATGAAGAAATGGGGAATAGACTGAGCATCTGGAATGTGGACTGACCAGGGAAGCAAGGTGACAACTGTCAAGTGTGTGAAAGGCTGTCACGGAAAGGGAGGGAATCACTTGCTTTCTCTGTCCACGGTGGAGAGACAAGGAATTAGAGGCTTAAATGGCAACAGAGAAATTAAGGTCAGATCCTTATGAATTTTTTTTTTTTTTTATGTATGGTAGAGATCATGAAGCATTGCAACAGATTTCTTGGGGAGGTTAAGATGTTTCTATCCCTGGAGAGACTTCCATGTGTTAAACACTGATCATGCCTGAAGGCAGAGAAAGTGGTTGAACACCCACCCTCTGGAGATGCCATTGACCTTCTGCTACTGTGAATTACAAAAAGATGACCTTGCAATCAAGGCAGTGCAAAAAAGAAAAAAATTAAAAATTCAGGTTTAGATCTCAGGTGCGGCAGATTTCTTTTGTGAGCCTACCCAGAGAGACAGCAGTGTCTCAGAAGCCACCTGTACCCAGCAGTCTGCTTTCAAGGTGGCTTGTTTCTGTATTCTAGAAATTCTTGGATTTTGAGAAATCAGCATCTGTTGTCACTGTTTGAGGTCACCATTGAGAACCCATTCTCAGGACAGTATTTTGGATTTCACATGGAATCACATCCATAATAATAAACTTTGTATTGATGACAATATGTGACCAGATGTCTGTGATGTTACCTTTTCTGTCTAGCAGGAGCTAAAACAGATTGATTTAGTATTTACTCCATCTACAGTTTTATCTACAGAACACAGTAACAAGAGTCAGTGGGCCTCAGACCTACCACACAGGGTGGGTACTTCTGGCTCACAGAAGTCCATTAACTCACACCAGGCTTTCATTCCACACCACGTGAGGCGTGGAGAAGGGCTTGCAACCCTGCTGCCCTTGGAGGAAGGTGACCAGCTGTTCCTTCTGTCATTGCCTCTCCTTCCTCTGTGTCCCTGTGGTCTGCAATTGGCCCTGCTTGCTCAGGAAGAGATGGCTGGAGGTGAGCACTTCGGGAGGGCTCTCCTCCTCCTTCCACCTGTTTTTCATTCCTTGACTCACTGGCTTTAAGCTGTAAGCAGTGACGTGACAGCTGAGTCACGGACACACCACCTGGATGCTGTCAGCATCAATCTCTCTTATAAGGATCATAGAAGAACAAATAGAGAAGACTCTTAGGGCTTCTCATTCGTCTTCCTGCCAGCGGGGCACCGAGTCCTGCAGTGTGGTCTCTGGCTTTGCCCAACCTTGCTCTCGAAATCCCAAGCAATGGGATTCCACTGCCCTTCCCCAGGAACTGCTCTGCAATTCAATAAAATTCAATAAACATCATTACCAAGGAGAGCGCTGCTTTTCCATGATTGTTATTTACCCTAAGTATTCCTAACGTGAGCAGATAGCTTCTTACTAGAGGTTTGTTTTTTTCTTGTGAAGAAATTCAGTAAAGTTGCAAAATCAGAGATGAAATGTTTTATTTGTGTTCTGTTTAACAGTTTTAAGAATGTCCCTGCTGCATGCATTGTTGTACACAGTGGATGAAAAAACCCAGAGATGCAGCCCTGTGCCCTGAAGAGCTTACACTTTTCATTTAAGCAAGATACAGTGACTGAGAATGACAAGTAATGAGAAGGCAGGACAAGAGTCATACGAGAAAGGTCAGGATGTTTCTAAATAAAACCTATTGTCATGCTTTTAATTTGGGATTATTGAAGACATCATACATGGCTACATATTTTTGAGACAATTTCACCAAGTTTTAATCAAACATTTTTAATCTCACAAAATTGTCTTGCCTACTTTGGTTTGGTGCTTATTTAAAGCTTCATTTTTAATAGAAATTTATGTTTTTCTCTCACAGTTACTCTTTCTCTCATCTTGATGGGCCTTTTGCAAAAACAGTTGTCACAGTTAGTCCGGTTATTCATTCCCTGAGTGTCTCAGAGGTACAGTAGGTTTTCTGGCTGATCCATGCCACTGGACTGCTTCTCCTTGACCTTTGCCTCCAGCTCTCTGTCTCCTGTCTGCAGCTCCCCAAACTGCCCTTACTCGAGAAGTGGCAGTCAAACCTCTTCATCCATTTGCCTGCGAGTAACAAAGCACCTCCTCTCTGCACAGACCTTACAGCTGCCTCTGAGCAGCAGTGAGTCCTCTCCTGGGCACCAGGAAACCAGAGCAGAGCATCCCAGAGCCAAACCATCTGCCCCACCTCCTCCATATGCCTTCTCCAGCTTTTACACCCCGCTCACTGTGTGGTTCCTAGAGCTGATGGAGGGGTAAAGCCAATTCCTGACATCCTTAGCTTTGGGTTTCCAATCCACACATCTTCCTCTTCATGCTACATGGTTAGCAGAGGAGCACATTTAATTTTGGGGGATGCAGGGTAAAAGTCTATGATGGTAATTCAATGTTAATCCAACAGATGTCCATTCAACGCCATCTGTCCCACCTGTGGCTTCGGCTATTATTTCTTACTAATTTTAATCTTGTCTTCACCTTAAGGGGACAAATCCTTTCTGGTACCTGACTGCAGGTTTAGCAAACTCCCTGAGGAAAGCTCAAATGCATTTCAAAAGCATTTTTAATGTGTGTCTTTCATCCTGGTGAAACCAGCTGTCCATGCACATCAATTCCCTGCAGCAATTCTTCCTTTCATGGAATGGAAATATTCAGCCTCATGGTTAGGTATGGAAATTTTGCTGAATTGAGACAAGGGGTCTGTATAAATGGACTGAATTTAGTACTCTGACTTTCCACGCTCCCTCTTACCTCTTCTGAAGGAAGTCATGAAGGCTTGAGAGCTGAATCCTGCTGGGAATTTCAGAGGACTTGGAAGAGAGATGGGTGATTTTCATCTGGAGAACCTGCCAGGGGTTTGGTTTTATGCACACACACTTTGCTGAGCAGCTTGGCCAAGTGCACACCTTGTACTCAGAAGGCAAGGGGAGGATCTCTTTCTTCTACTAGACCTCTCAAATCATGTAAAAAAAGTACTTAACTATTACTTAATTATTTGTATTTTGTGTGGAAGGCCCTAGCTCAATTTAAACAGCAGATGCTTGCTTGTATTGATAGTGCAGAGTTATTGCAGCAGTCACACTGGAAAAGCATTAGTTATCCAAGGAGACAAATTGAACAAGACAAATCTAGGGCCAACCTGTTTCTCCTCAAGCTGTTTGTAAACACATACTGAGAAGCAGAGAATTAGGAAAGGAGAGCTGAACTTGCTCTTGCTGTAACCCAAATTCAGCTGGTTAAGGGCAAGCTTCATTTTAATTTACTGTTTCTTAGCAAGACATTATTCAAAGCTGATGTTTGACAGGTGGTGATGCTCATATCCTGCCTTTTCTTCAGGACAGTTTTGTTTCTCTCCAAGCCTACTTTACATCCAACTGAAGACCTGCTCTGGGAGCAAGGAGCTCCCAAACAGCTTGGAGCTCCTGTGATGTTTCCTCCACCACCTCAGCTGCCTGGGCCAGGTATCAGCTGCTGCTCCCATACAGTTCCTAACGTTTTCCTGGGCACAGGAGCAGTCATATATGCTGGGATCAGGCATCTTCAGCACCAGATTCATCCATTGCCTGAGGCTGCTCTGTTCTCACTGAATTTATCTAAGCTTTGATGCATTAACTTCAGGGTGTGACCCTGCTGTGAGAGAAGGCAAGGGCAAAAGTCCCAGTGGGACAAAAGTGGGAAGCAAGGTTCAGTTGCATTGATTAATTTTTTTCCAGAAAATACAGGCTGATTTCTTCTGAGTTTGGTGAACAGTACCTATTTTGGGAATATGAAGGCATTTGGCTCTCACTGATCCTCTCCACACCTTTTGGTATTTCTCCAAGCAGTGCCCTGAAGGCAGCTCTGGGCTTTGTGAACTGCTCTCTTGTAAACACTCAGAGGTATTTGTCCAACAGAGGGAGAGCCAGCTTCCCTGTGCAGCAAGTGGATATGGCAAAATGCAAATAGCAGCAGTTCACAGGGATCGATACCTACAACAAAGCCCATCCAGCTGCAGTGTCTGTTTGGAAGGTGTGCAAGCTTCTCCTTGTGCAGGATCTCTAATGGCCACTGTGCTGGTACAGGCGACTGATTCTGGCTATATGCAGAAATTTATATATTGCTACAGCAGCTCAAGTGTCTGTGGGCTATTGCAACTCTGCTTTACAGACAGTAAGACAAGGGCCAGCTCCCCTCCTTGTTCTATGTAATAAAATGCTTTTGATGCTGTGCAGGACCCCATGTGCCCACTGGGTCCATCAAACAGGAGTGAATTGAGCTTTGTGCTCTTAAGACAAGTCCTGCTGGAAACCCCGGCACAGGTCAAAAAAAAGGGCACAATATTTGTGGGGAATCATGGCTGCTAATGCAATAAACCTAGCCATTTCTAAACTTTTCCCTCCATTAAGCAAAAATAATCAGTGTCATTACATTTTATATTTTGTGAATGAAAATAATATTATATGCATTCTGAACATTAGCAGATTCGAATTTGCTTCTAGCAAGAAATGTGAACATTTTAATATCAGGGCTGCATGTATTATGTTTTACTAGCTGTTGAATATAGTTCCAGATAGTTAGTTTTGGCAATGAGAAATATCTTGTGATGTGATAAAGGCAATGAATGAAGCTCTTCAGAGGATCAGAGTGTAATGTTATCCATAACTTTCATCAATCATGACAAAAGACAGCAAAACAAAGCTACTGGGATGGATGAGGGTACTGATCAGAGGGTACTGTGCCTTTACTCAAAGTAATCTTGATTTCAGCTTCTTAAAAGTATTTTACCATGGCTTGGGAAATCCCTAAGCCATGGATTGATGGAGATGAAGAGACAATACCAGGGAACTATCAGCACAGACTTACTTTGATCTTGACATTTTTGCTAAGTAGGGTATCTGAGCTGGTATGGCTCTTACATTTTCAAGTTAATGGCCAAATCCAAAAAGTAGCTAAAAGAAGGAATTAAAGCAGAATATAAACATCTAAATCCAGCATTGAAATAAAAAGATTCTCACAGCTCCTGTCCAATCCTAGAAGCACCTAAGGAGGTACCTGCCTTCTGTTTCCAAGAACCTCAAATGTACTACAGTCAACTTGCACCTGTGCCTGGAACCTCAACATCCTCAGTGGGTCTGAATCCTGCTGTACCCTGCCAGGGTTACAGATGGTTCAGCTCTTGTTGGACTTGGAGCAAACCACATGCTTGAATTCATGAGCTCAGTTTCTGCAGCTGAGAAGGCAAAAAAAAAATAAAAATTAAACCTTCTGAGGGAAAAGAAAGCAAGTGTAGAAGAGTCTTTAGCTCAGCAGTTGGGATTGGTCTTTCAGGAAGGGGAATTGTGTGTGTACCTCACCCTCCTGGCTGGAATTCACAAAGAGCTTTTGGAGGAAGACTGAAACTCCAGATCAGGTAGGTGCTCTTGCCACTAAACTAAAAATCATACTCACCTTGGATCTTCCTCTTATAGCTCAATGAATCTTTAATTCTTTTTATGCAAAGAAGAACAGATTCAGCAGAAAGGCATGCAATGCTTTCCTCCCTGTTCTCCCCTTCCCCTCTGGGTATCTTGCACCCTGGAAGACTTTTGCAGCTCCTCAGGGAACACACGTTGGTATTTCTTAGGCAGCAAATTAAGCTGAACCGAGATCTCCTCCTTGTCACCCTGCTGAAAACCTCCCAGAGAAATACAGATTTTACAGCAGAATAAATCCTAGAGAACAAGCTGAAGAAAATCCAACTCACAACACCCAACACCTGTAAGTCCGAGACTACTCTCCTGGAAGACTGGAAAGGGTTTTAAAAACCTACACCAAATCTGGTAAATGGTGAAACACTGGAAGAAACATCCAACCTCCCAGACTGGCGTACTCACCACTGCCTTGTATGTATGTAAGTGCATGCAATAGTTGTGAGAGGCCCAATCCAGCAGACAATCTGGAATGACTGTGGGAAATGGATCTGATGGAGCACAGTATCTTTTGAAAGTTACTAGCAACCCGAGGTGGATGGGTGACTGTCTCTTGATGCAGAAATTAAGGAATGGAAATTCATGTGCTCCTGGAATTTTGGAGCTTCAATGCAAAGTGTCTGGGTTCTTGGCCTGTCCAAATTTGGGAAGCCTACCTGAACTGTCAAGTGCTTCCCTGAGTGGTCATGTTCCCGTGTCCTTATACCACATCTGAAAATCAAGTTTCAAGGTGTTTAACAATTTCTTTGGCCAACAACGGCGGTCACCAAAGCTCCTGCTCAGCCACCATCTGATGCCGAGATCCAGACAGCCTTTGTGTTTCACCAGGGATGCCGTGTGGGTGCCTTATTCCCATTTGAGCACGCCCAGAGGCGCCTGAGTCTTGCCAGCCCTCAGCATCCTGCAATGGAGCACCAGCCTGACTCACTTTTTGAAAGATGTGAAGTGCCTAACTCTACAAGGGGCTTTGGTACTTGTCACCCTAAATGAAGAAAGGTGCCTTCCTGCAGGGCTGGCAGTGCCTGAGACACTGCCTCATTAGCTGATTTGGTAATTCCCTGCTCCTTGTACTGCTGTGGTGCATCCCGTTGCAGATGGAAAGCAGGTTCCCAACGGCGTAGTAGCAGCCTGTATCAAAATTGTAACCTAAGTGTTGCTATGTACCTCTTTGCAACTGTATTCCTAATTTCTGGGTTCAGTAAGCGGTGCCGGCTGCCTCAAGGACCACAGCGCTACGTCTTGGGGCACAAGATGCATTACATCAGTCCGGCAATGGCTCCAGGTCTCCAGGAATATAAATCCTGCTGGAATTATACATTAAAGTCACACTGTGTTTACCTTAAAGCAATCTGACGAGGGATTAACTAGGTGATCAGTCCATCTCACCACATCACAGAGGAGTAATTAAATTATTCCGGAACAAAACTGCCAGAATTTGACACCTAATCTAACTGCTGCTATCTCTGTAATCTTTTCTTCTTACTTGTTCAAATGCTCAACCCTCCTGATTAGGAACCGTGCCGATTTTGTCCTGCATAAAGTCAGAATATGTTTCTTCTTCGTTTGTCCTTGCTGATCTGTGGGAATAACAGACCCCATCACGTAGAATTATTCTGGCTTTGCAGAAGGGGCTGGTGAGCCTCTGTTTAGAATATAGTTCCCAGTATCGGTCACCTCATTAGAGAAGTGAGTTGTTGCAAATAGCGACGTTGCGACAGAGTCCAAATGATGCAAGAACTTAATTATTCAGAGAAGGGTTAGAACAGCTACGGTGTGGCTGCTGCCTTTGGAAAACAGGAGATTTAAAAAGCCAGTTTAGAGGGGTTTGCAGAGCTCTGGGGGAATAGCAAGGATTCACATACACGGGGAGAGCAGAGCTAGTGACAAATACCAGAACAAAAGGGAAATTAACAGAAGCTTAAGTAGGGATGAGCAGCAAAGCAGAGTAATTTATTTGTGAATTTATTTGTATTTAGCGCAGTTAATATATGGAAAATTATACTAAAGCTGGAACAGAAACAACTATTAGAAATCATTTTACAAGGCTTTAGACACGTGTGGGGGCTTAAAACAACTCTGTGGGATGCAACTCATAATTCAGAGGAGAGGAAAAGGACTTATGTCTTCCTCACAATCTCGTCTCTTAAAACATTTAGCTTCATTGTGCTAAAAAATAGACATAGTTACTTTAATGTGACTATCCATACAATTCTCAGGGAAAGGTTTTCATTTACAGGATTAATTTCCCTTCCAACTTCAAATATATAGATGTGGGGGTAAATAATCAGAGGCACTTGATGGGGCAGGACTGAATTCTGATCTCAGCAAAAGCAGAGCAAAGCCCGAATAATTCCAAGAAAAATTCTGGATGCACGCAGGGATGTAACTGAGATGAGATCTGGTCCTGAAGTGCTGCACTCCAGGCAGAAAAACCTTGATGTCCCCTCCTTAAATTTCAAGGAAAACTATCAAAAGAGTCCCAGGTCCTTTTAGGGCATTTCTACAGTTCTCGGAAGAAGCCTGTATGTTGCCATTTGCATATGATGCCTCCAGGCCATCAGCTTCAGCAGGCGTTGGATCAGACTGAGCGGCTCGCTCCTTCGACCTGCAGCTCTGCCTGCTTTAAGACCAAACAGACTGCCTTCAGCTCTGGCGAGCCCGCTGGGAATTCACCCTTCTTACGCACCAAGGGAGCGTGGGACACCGGAATGTTGCCCTGAGGCAATCTGTGTAATCCCCGTATCATTCTTTTCCTTTCTTCCAGGACGGGTGCTTAACCCGCCGCTCGGAGACACGTGGGTAAGATCCCAACTTTCTCTCCAGGGGACATCCCCGCAGGCAGTTCACGATACCAGAGCTCCCGCTGAGCTACCACCGTTTACTCGGAAAATCGCAGGCAATTAATCACACTTTTCTCGGGGGAAAACCCACTTGATTTGGACCCGTCATTACGCAGGAAAACTACAGAACACTGTGCTGTAACCTAACCTGAACTCTGCTAAAGGCATTTCTTCCTAGAGGCTCCCCTTTCACTTGGCAAGCCCTGCCTGCGTTTGGAAGACCGGGACGGGTGTAAGGGACTTCGGTAACACTTGGATGTGTGGCGGAGCAAGATGCACCCGCGATGCTGTCCCGCTCGTCTTTGGGCCGCCGAGGCAGGACGCGGGGAGGCTGCGGAAGCCACGGGGAATACTCTGAGGTGACCTGCTGCCTGCGCGGGGCTTTCCCGGCCACCTCCCGCAAAGCTGTCGTGTCGGCGGCGGCAAGGAGCTCACTCCGGCGGGACCGGGACTCCGACCGCCGTCCGGGCATCGCGCAGGGGCCGTCCCGCTGCGGGCAGAGGGATGGAAGGAGGGATGGAGAGATGCAGGGAGGAAGCAGTTCAGGCGGCAGGTGAACGGGGCAATGCGTCCCCGACCGTCCCGGTTTCAGCGGGGAGCAGTTTGGGCGGCACCCGCATTGACTCCGCCGGTGACTGCGGGGCGGGCGCGGTATCCCCCCGCAGCCGGAGTGCGCGGGGACGTGTGGGACG